>JAABKJ010007545.1:105191271-105220017 GCA_011634705.1 Andricus grossulariae | reverse complement strand
AATTTTCAACAAAAATGTTAAATTTGCACCCAAGAGATAGCTCTTCAACAAATAAAATGAATTCCTATCAAAGTATTTTAATTTTTAACTAAATAGTCAAATTTTCAGTGAAGTAGATTGATTTTATATAAAAAGACGAATTCACAGCAAAATACATTAATTTTCAATCAAATTGGAGAATTTGATCTAAAAACAACAATCTTTCTTCAACAGAAATAATGTTCAACAAAGAGTTCAATTTTTCAACTTAATTGTTTAATTTTCAATTAAGAATATGAATTATCAATGAAAAATAATTCTTGAATTTTCAACTGGAAACGATCAATTTTCAACCAAAAATAAAATAGTTAAATTGTCACTTAAAAATTTAATAAATGTTTGAAAAAGTAGTTAAATTTTCAATGAAGTAGTTGAATTTTTACCCAAAAAATATGAATTTTCAATTAAAAATGTAATAGTTTAATTTTCGTCTAAAAAAGATTTTAATTAAAAATAAAAAACAGTTGAATTCAATCTAAAGAGGAATTTTCATCAATATAGTTGAATCCTCAACTAAAACAGGTTAATTTTCAAACAAGCAGTTTTATTGTTAACAGAAATGATATCAAATTTTTAACAAGAGTTACTTTACAAACCAGAACAGATTTTCCAGTAAAAAGTAATTTTCCAGTTAATTGTTGAATTTTCTAACCAAACAGGCGAATTCTTTATAAAACAGTGAGATTTTCTACAAAAAGTTAATTTGGAATCAAAAAGTTTATTTTTCCACGAAAATAATAAAATTTTTAACTCAGAAAACGAATTATCAATCAAAGAGATGGATCTTTGACTAATGAAATGAATTTATGATAAATAAAGAAATAAATAAATGAAATTAAAAAAAAATGGAAAGTAGTTCAACTTTGAATCAAGTAGTCAAATTTTCAATCCAAGACGATGAATTCTCAATAAAAAAGGTATTAGTTGAATTTCAAAATAAAACCGGTCAATTTTCAGCCAAACATGGATTCGTCACATTTTCAGTTAAGAAAATTATTTTTCAGCTAAAAAATTCAGCTAAAAAATTTTCAACAAAATAGATAAATCTTCAACCAACTAGTAGAATTTTTGACCAAAATAGATGCATTCTGAACAAAAATATAATATATAGTAGACTTTTAAATTTCAAAAAATTAAATTCTAGCAATAAAAATTTGAATTTTTTTACTGTTTTCTGAAAACAGGGGAAAAAGAGGAATTAAAAAAAAACATGAAGAAGAGAATACTGGTAATAGTTTGAAGTCTCTATTTAGAAGCTTCACTTTTCAAATAAAATTACTAATTTTTTTTAAGCATTTCTATAAATTATTATTCACATTTATATTTTCCATGTATGGTGTCACATTCTGCCTTAAATTTTATTTAATTTTTGATCATAAATATGAAATAGTGTCGATTACTAATCTAACTAATCTATATTATTGTAAACAATTTGTTAATTAATCGCTTCAAATTAAATAATTATATTATCTTAATAATTCTCCTTTCCTAGAAATTTAGGCTAATTCATAAACTTTAAGATACACCTCACAGCTATATTAATTTAAATTATACTTGTCAGTAATCTCTAGTTATTATAATTATTATTTAAATATAACATTCTTGCTAATTATTATTCATTCTAGAAACGAGAAAAAATCTACCTCAGCCCGGATTTGAACCGGGAACGCCACTATGGATACGTGCATTAAGCAGTAACGTCACACTTTTTACATTGGAAAACTTTTTTTGAATGAATACTTCTGAAGGAAATTCACCGAATCAAAATATGAATGAGGTAGACATTTTCTCATTTTTCAAACAAAAATAAAATAAATAATAGAAGAGTCATGGTCACTCTTTATCATTTAACATCTACAGATTAATTAATTACACTGATCAACAAAATAACATCATTGTAATTGGTTAACGCTCGACTCATGTAAAGTGGCGTTCCGTGTTCAAATCCGGGCTAAGGTAGATTTTTTCTTGTTTCTCCAGAATTTTTTTTATTGTCACAAAATTTTTAACTAAAATTCAAGGAAGCTGATATATCTGACGTATTACGTTACTATACTTATTTTTATATTACTTCATGACCTGACCTTCTTTCACTGGATGTTAACTTTTACCATGGAGCAAAACTTCGTTCTGTCTTCCATTTTTAATTTAAAAAAAAGTTTTTTTTTTCACAGAATTTTTGTGATATGTCCAGAATGTGATACTTATGGACCTTACTGCTTTTTAACATGTCAAAGGTGAAATATTAAAGCTTCAGGTAAAGAATTACAATTTTAAATTTTTTTCTGAATCTCACTTTTTAATCGTATATGTTTCGTTATGGTATATAAAATGGTTTTTCTTTTTCTCTTCATTGACAATTGCATTATTTTCTTGACATAACTACCTTGAGATAAGAGTTTATGTAAGAGCATGAATCTTTTTCACTTCGACATTTTGGTTTTTTCGCATTTTTTCGAAAATAAATGTCTTATATTTGATTTGGATTCCTGTTTCTGAATGAGGAGAGCATATGACTCTCGAAACGTCGTTTTATTAAAGGATCTTCTGAACATCATCACGGTCTTTTTATTTGGTCTGAATTATATCATTTTATACCTTTTACGTTATTTATAAGTAATTATTTACTCAGACGCATAACATCGTACTTCAACTTTTACCATCCATTAATAAGAATTTACTTTTTTGGCATAATATAGTATTAGATGCTTGTAATCCATCGTCAATTTGCAAGTCTGTTTTACTTCTTTTTTTGATTATTACATTATTTAGTTACTTATATTATATATATATATATATTATATGTTATATGTATTATATATGTTATATATTATGTTTCTTAACGAAATTAAAACTCAATATCCTGACCCTTTCATAGATGTTAGAAAGCTTATCAATTTAAACAAAAAAATTTATAATAATAAAGCCAGAGAAACTTGTTTGGTCAATTGTCGCAGTCATAGTTTATTAACAAAAATATAACTAATGCTACTAACAATTTAATATTTAAATGCTCATTTAGAATTACTCACTAAGAATTTCAATAATGTTAAGATAATTTTAAGAAACTCTTCACCATATAATATCTATAGCAAAATTTTAGAAAATCTACTTAATAATAATGAGAAGATTTCTCAACACACACAACGATTAAAAAACAAATTTCAAAATTTACTTTTCAATAGTAGCTTTCATAAACGATTGAACATTAATAATCACAAAGATGTAATCAACCCATGTCATGATGATCCTTGGATCGTGAATTTAAGTGATAAAAAAATTCCAGATGAAGTTAATGACGTTCTGAGATTAGGAACTAAATTTATTCTATCCTTTTTAACCAATAAACGCAATCTATTTTTTGAAATATTTAAAGATGTTGAGTCTAATTTGGCACATTTTTTACAGAATAATAAAATTTTTCATAATAGGTTTTTTGCACAAAGTATAAAAAAACGCAATGTTTTATCAAATCAAATGAACAACTTTTAATTACACATGCAGACAAAGGTTGCATCACTGTTGTTCCTAATAAAGAAACATATAATAAGGAAATTCATATTTATTAAATGATGTCACAACATATGAGAAATTAGATGAAGATCCTGAAAAAGAACTAAAAAAAGAAACTTTGAAATGCTTTAACTCATGGCGAATTAGTGTTTATTTAGGTAAAAATATATTACGTCATGATATATGAATTCATGACACTAACATCCCTAGAATATATGATTTACCTAAAATTAACAAACCAAATTGTCCATTATGACCTGTTGTTTTTTTAGTTAATACTCCCACTTACAAAGTGGCTAAGTGTACCGGAAAGTCGAATTAAAAATTCTTTCGAGTTCAAAAACGTAATAGTTGAAGGAAAAGTTCAGCCTGATCATATTATGGTTGCATTGGATGTATCATCTTTATTCACTAATATTCCTATTTATTTAGTGATGAACAGTATTTTAAGTATATGGGACAAGTATATGGTACTCCTATGGGGTCTCCTATATCACCTGTTTTAGCTGACATATTTTCGTTATGCTGGTGACACTTTTATTATTTACCTAAGGATAAATTAGCTGCTTTTTGAGTTTTAGTTGAGAAACAATTTCAATCATCTGTTCAAAATACAAAACATTGGGTTGTCATAAAATCATTGTTTCGATGATTTTTAAGTCTTTTCTTATGTTTCAAACTTATCACTTTTAAGCCAGCACCTATAATCAGCAGATCCAGTCTTCCTAAGCGACAACAATTATTATTTAACCTAAATTTTAAACAGAATTGAAAACTCTATTGTCTTTAAAAGAAGCCTTTTTTGAACCAGCGTAATGGTAAACTTCGGATAAGTTAAAATAAAAGTATCTACATACTTTAATGTGCGAGAATTTTAATTTAGTTCATTTAATTTTTCAAAGCGAAAATTGAACAATTACGTTTGATAATAATTGATTGTTTTTAGTTGAAAATGCAAATATTTATCTCTCTGCTAGAAAATTCAACAGCTTGTTTGCAATTGTTTCTCTCCCTGGACAACTGAAAAATCTTTTCAAGTCGAAAATTAAACTCATGTCGAAAAGAATTTTTTTTTGTAACTTCAACGGTTTCTGATTAAAAATCAATTTTTTTGGTTGAGATGAGAACCACTTGATTTTTCGTTTAGAATTCTTCTTTTTTGGAATACAAATTTACTTTCGTGAGTTGTAAGTTAAACTCTTTTGTTAAACATTCATTTTTTTGGATCAAGATTCATCATTTCAATTCGAAATTTATCTCTTGGGTTTAAAAGTGAGCTATTTTGTTGAAAATTCGTTTTGTCTTCAACAGAAAATTAATTTTTTCTTTAACTGAAAATGTGATTATTCCAATTGAATATTCTAACCTTGTAGTTCAAAATTCATCTCTTTAGTTGAACCTAATGAAAATTTTTAAATTGAACCATCCAATTCCAGATTGAAAAATCACCATTTCTAGTTAAAAATTAAACTATTCCAGTCAATGATTCATAATTTAAGTTGGAAGTTTATAAGCTTGGTTAAACATTCATGTTTTCAACCGAAAATTTAAACTGAAGAATTCAATTTTTATGTTGGAAACTGATATTTTTTGTTAAAAAATCAAATATTTCGTTGAAAATTCATGTATTTTGTTGAAAAATCGTATTTTTTGGTAGAAAATTAATCTTTTTGTGTAAAAATTAATTTTCTTGTTTGGAAATTCATCTTTTTGTTTAGAAATTCAAGTATTCTAGCTACAAATGTACAATTTTAGTTGAAAATTCAACTTTTTGGTTGAAAATACAAGTACTTGGTTTGGAAGATAAACTCTCGTGTTAAACGTTCATCTATTTGACTTGAAATTTATCTACTATAGTTGAAGATTCATCTATTCCAGTGAAAGACTCATCATTTTATTAAAAAATGTATCACTTTGGCTGAAAATTTGTTTGTCTTTTTTGTTGAAAATTAATTTTTTCAACTGAAAAGTAAACTATTTGGTAGAAAGTTTGTCTTTTTTAGTTGAAAATTCATCTCCTTTCTTGAAAAAACGTATTTTTCGGTAGAAAATTATTTTTTTTTTATTCCAAAATTACCCTTCTTCTTTGAAAATTTATCTTTTTGATTGAAAATTCAAGTATTCCAGTTAAGTATTCATAATTTTAGTTGCAATTTCGTCTTTTAGATTGAAAATAAAAACCACTCGGTTAAAAGTTATTCTTTTGTTAAAAATGCATCCTTTTGTAACAGATTTCAGTTAAAGTTTCAACATTTTAGTTTAAAAATTTCATTTAGCTTTCTGGAAAATTAATTTGTTTAATGAAAATTTAAGTATTCCATTTTTGGTTGAAAACTGATATTTCTAGTTCAAAATTCAACGATATGGTTAAAAATTCACCTATCTTGTTTAAAATGAAATATTTTTACTATGAACTCTATGAATTTGAAACTGTTCAAATTGAATTTAATATCAGGACCCAAATTAATTTCAACTAAATCTGCACTGAGTTTTAAGTATAAGAAGATAAAATGGAAATTTCTTCGAATTATTATTTAGGTTCATAGATTATTGTATTTTAATCAAATTCTCTTCATTGTAAAGCAAGTTTTTTAATCTACTTGAAATTACTGTTCAAAATAGTAAGCAGCAATACATTTACCAATTCATTTAGTAGTAGCATTACCAATTCCTTTAGTAGATATAGTTACTAATTTATTTAGTCATAATTCAACTGCTTTTTATTTAAATTCAAAATCTTTTTGGTAGAAATATCAACTATTACATTTTTTGCTGAGAATTAAACTCCTTTTATTAAAAGATTAACTACTTTCCTAAAAGTTAATTTTTGTCGTGTAAGATTTATATTTAACAAAAAATTCGTTTCTTTAGTTGAATATTCAACTATTTACTTGAAAATTAACTTTTTTTTTTGAAAATTCATATTTTCGGGTTGTAAATTTAAATTATATATAGAAAATTCGTCTTTATGACTTGAAAATTCAACAAACTGGTAGAACGTTAAACTATTTGGTAGAAAATTCCACTGTTTTGTAGAAAATTCTCTTTTTTTATCTAGAAAATTGTTTCTTTTTTTCATTAAAATTAATCTACTTGATTGAAAATTCAACTATTTGGTTAAAAGGTTATGGATTTTATTCAGAATTAATCTTTTTTAGTCAATGATTAATATTTTTGGTTGAAAATTCCTTTTTTTTTTGTTGGAAATTCAATTCTTTCGTTAAAAATTCGACTGTTTTGTAGAAATCTTGTCTTTGGCTTGAAAATTCAACATTTTGGATACCAATTTTTTTTATGACTGAAAAATCTTTCTTGGCTGAAAATATAACTCTTTTGATGAAAATTTAATCTTCTTTGATTAAGAATGCAACTGTTTGGTTGATAATGAAAATGGTTTTGTTTTAGGATTCAACTATTTTATTGAAAATTCGTCTTTTTTTGGTTAATTTAAACTGTTTTTGATTCCAAATGCAGCTGTTTGGTTGAAAAGATATCTGTTTTTGTTGAGAATTCAAGTATTTAGTTGAAGATTCAACTACTTTGTGGAATATTGAACTGTTTCCTTAAAAATTACGTTTTTTTCTCGAAATGTAATATTTTCGGGATAAAAATTATGTTTTGTAGATTTTTTTTTAAATAAAAAATTATAGTTTTTTACTTAAAATTAATCTTCTTGGTTGAAAATTCAACTATTTTGTTAAAAGGCTACATATTTTGTTGAAAATTCATGTTTTTAGTCGAAAATTAATATTTTTGGTTGTAAATTCAATTATTTCATTAAAAATTCAACTGTTCTGTAGAAATCTTGTATTTTTGGCTTGAAACTTCAACATTTTGGATCAAAATTTTTTTCTCTTATGACTGAAAATCTTTTGAGGTTGAAAATTCATCTCTTGGTAGAAATTTCCTCTTTCTTGATCAAAAATGCAACTGTTGGTTGAAAATAAATTTATTTTGGTTGAGGATTTAACTATTCTGTTGAAAATTCGTCTTATTTGATTCAATACAACTGTTTTCGATTTAAAATTAAAATCCTTCCTCGGATGAAATATCAACTATTACATTTTTTGTTGAGAATTCATCTGTGCTGATTGAAATTTCGACTACTTGGTTGAAATTTGAACTAATTTGGTAATTCATAAGAAACAATAACGAATAAATTCACGAAAAAAAAATTAGTCGTCAAAAATTACGTAAGATAAGAGGATTATTTTACCACTCAATTTCTGTAAAGTTTCCTGGGCTTCTCGAAGAGTTTGTTCTCCACGTAGAACAGCAGCCTTTGCTTTTTCGTCTGCTGCGTCGACGTCAGCCAATAATTCCGCAGTCAGGGTTTGTTGATCCTGAGCTTTTTCCAGTAACCGTTCACCTTCTCTCAATTTTTCTTCGGCATCAGAGAGCAGATCTTTATTTTCATCCAAAAGTAGCTGCGCCGTTTCCTTCAATTTTAAACCCTGCAAAATAAAACGAATTCCAATTCTCAGTATCTTAATTTCTTTTAACTTTCAGGCGCATGGTTTCTTTATGAAGCAGTGAAATCAAAAGTTCTTACTTCATTGTTGATGTTTTCGACTTGATTTTGCAAATCGGAGATGTCTACTTTCGGGAGAGTGATGTCTTGAATGAATAGACCAAGGGCTTCATCGGAGACTTTAATCGATTTAGTGAGTGCGAGGGCAGTCATATTTTTCACTTCGCCGAAGCGATCTCCCAATACTCGGAGTTCTTGGTCCAAATTTCTTATCTCGTCACTGAAAATTGATAATTCGCATTGTAATTACAACAGTCGTTATTATTATTATTATTATTATTATTATTTACATTATTATACTACAAAAATTCAATTATTTGGTTGAAAATGCAACTCAATCAAATTTCAACTATTTGGTTGAAAGTTCATATGTTTTGTTAACGATTAATATTTTTTGGTAGAAAATTATTCCCTTTTATTGAAAATGTATCTTTATAGTTCAAAATTAATTTCTTTGGTTGAAAGTTAGTTTTTTTTTTTTTTTGAAAATTGCTTTTTTTTAACTGAAAATTTAACTATTCCATTTTTTTGACGAAAATTGATCTTTTTCTGTTAAAAAAGCAACTGTCTAATTAAAAGTGAACCTCTTTCGGTTGAAAACTCATTTTTTGTTTGTTAAAAATTCCTCTCTTCTGAAGAAAATCAGTACTTTCTTCTCGAAAATTAAACAATTTAGTAGAAAATTAAAATATTTGTTCAAAGGTTTGAATCACTTTCTTAAAACCATTTTTTTTATATGAAGATTTATCATTTTAGTTCAAAATTCATTTCTTTGGTTCAAAATTTATGTATTTGTTGGTAGAAAATCAATTTTTTTTTGGTTAAAATACATTTAGAAGGTTTAGAAATTTATGTGAAATTTCTAAAAAAAAATTGGGAAAAATTCGAGTCAATTTAAAAGTTATTCAGAAGGTTTAGAAGTTCTCTATAAAGATTCAAAAATAATTAAAAATGTGAAAATATTTCAAAAATTTTTTAACAAAATGTAAGTTTTTGAAGAATTTGAAACAAAATTTTAAAGCTATTTTAGAATTTTGAAAAGGCACCAAGGAAATAATAAGCTTAACTATTTTGTTGATAATTCCTTTTTTTTGGTTGGAAATTAATTTTTGTCACTAAAAATGTTAATATTTCATTTTTCTTTCAAAACTAATCTTTTTTGTTGTTGAAAGTTCATATACTTCGTTGGAAATTCGTCTTTTTGTAGAAGATTAATGTTCTTAGTTGAAAATTCATTTATTTTTGTAGAAAATTTAATTACTTGGTAGAAAATGTTTGTTTTTTTTGTTGAAAATTCATATTTTCGTATTGAAAATTCAACTGTTTGGTTAAAAATTCAACTATTTTGTTGGAAATTCGTTTTTTTTTTATTTGAAATTAATTTTTACCTGAAAATATAAATTTTGTATTTTTTATTGAAAACTGACCTTTTTTAGATAAAAATTCGTATTTATCCAACAAAATTCAACTTCTGAGTTAAAAGTTGAACTAAACTTTGTTAAAAATTCTTTTTCTTTCGTTCATGATTCATCATTTTAATTCAAAAATCATCTCTTTTGTAGCAAATTAAATTATTTTGTTAAACATTTGTCTATTTGTTCAAAACATGACCCAATTTGTTAAATTTTTTTATAATTTTCGTTAAAAATTCAACTATTTCGCAAAAAATTCAACGATTTTCATTAAAAATGTAATTATTTAGTTGATAATTAAACTCTTTGTTCAAAAATTTAACTATTTTGTTGAAAATTTGTTTTTTGTTGTTGTTGAAATAACTATTTAATTTTCCATTGAGAATTAATTTCTTTTCTTTAAATTCTATTTTCCGTGTTGAAAATTGAACTTTTTGGTTGAAAATTCATTTTTGTAGGTAAAAAATTCCAGTATTTGGTTAAAAATTGAACTATTTTGTTAAAAATTCTACTTTTATTATGAACTCATCCTTTTTGATCAAAAATTCAATTTAAAAAATCTGTTTTGGTTGAGGATTCAACTATTTGATTAAAAATTATTTTTTTGTGATTGAATTAAACTGTAATTTGTAAAAAATTAATTTTTTTCTGGTTGAAAATTTAACTATTTTGTTGAAATTTGTTTTGTTTTTTTCGTTGACAGATAATTTTTCAAACTAAAAATTTAACTATTCCATTTTTTGTTGACAATTCGTATTTTTTGGATGAACTCAACTCTTTTTGGTTTAAAATAAAAATATTTGTTAGCTGAAATATCGAGCATTACTATTAATTCACTTTTTTTAATGAAAATGCATCTCTTAAGTTGAAAATATAATTATGTCGTTCAAAATTCGTCTCTTGTCGTAGAAAATTAATCTTTTTGGTTGAAAAATGAACTATTTTTTTGTAAATAAACTTTTTTGTTGAAAAATGCATATTTTCGAGTTTAAAACTTAAACTATTTTGTCGAAAATTCTTCTATTTTGGGATAAATTTTATCTTCTTTGGCTAAAAATGCAACTAGTTGAAAAATAGCATTTTTTTGAGGATTCAACCATGTTGTTCAAAATTGTTTTTTTCTGATTGAATTCAACTGTAATTTTTGCAAAAAATCGTGTTTTTGTTGAAAATTTAACTATTTTGTTGAAAATTCGGTCTTTTCTTTTTTCAAAACTAATTTAAAATTTGAAAAAAATTCAAACAAAACGTGGATTTTTGAAGATTTCGAACCAAAATTTAGAAGCGTTTTAAGAATTACGAAAGGTTTCAAGAGAATACAAAAATTTCTTAAGATTCATGGGAAAAATTAAAACGATTTCAAAGTATTTCAAATGATTTCCTAAAATTTCAAAAAAGAATATAAGAGATTTTAAAGCAACATTGTTCAATTTTGCAAGATTACAAAATTGTAGGAAAAAAATCGAGTAAGTTTAAGAGATATTTACTTAAAAATTTTGAAAAGATTCAATAATAATTTAAAACTTAGAAAGATTTCAAAAAAGTTGAAACAACATGTACATTTTTGAAGATTTCGAAATCAAATTTTGAAGCTTTGGACTTTGAAAAGCTTCACGACAATAAAATGAATCTGTATAATACTGAAGGACAGAAATAAATTATTTATAAATGAAAGAGAACATTATATCGTAACATATTTATAATAATTTTAAAAAGAAGTATTAGAAGGTTTTAACATTTTTAACTAAAATGTTAAAATGTACAAAGTTTAACAATATTAAAAAATGTAATATTCCAAGTTTATCAACTGTATTGAGCAGTCTCAAATTTTATTTCTAAATCTTATCAATTAAAAATATGCGAATGTTTATTTGACGGATTTCAAACTAAAATATTTCAGATTTAAATAAAACTTTAAATCTAAAATTATGTTTTTCGGACGAATTAACAATTCTTGAAAAGAAATATGTAATTATAAGTATCACGATTAATGTATAATTCTATTTTTTAAAAGAGAAAATATTCTTGATTATAATAACGATTTTAAAGATATCAAAATGGTTTTAACGACCTAAGTATATCCAATTGTTTTGAATAAATTCTCTAACGGCAGAAGTCACTAAAAAATTTCTTATTTTCTGCATGTGAAAATAAATCTTTAATATTTCCCCTTTTTGTGAAAAAATACCCTATTCCCCTTTTTTGAGCTATTTTTGCACTGTGATCTCTGTTACTGAAAATAAGCAGAAATCGTATTTGCAATATGAATAATAACAATTTACCTAATGTTAGAGTTCATTGTGATTGCCTTCTTCGCCAAATTGTAGGCCTCTATCGAATTGTTACGTGCCAGTTCTGCGAGCTCGTGGATTTTCTTTGCTTCATTTGCGTGGCTGAATCAAGGAGAAAAAATTGAATATTATAAATAATAATGATAAATTTCTTTAAATTTTACTTTAGAACTTGAGTGAATTATTTCCACTTACAAATCTGCCAAGGTTCTAGCTTCTTTCGCTATATCCGTCATCTCCTGGTTCTGCTGGCCAACTTGTTCCGCCCGTTTTCGAGCATCCTTCAAGGCTGCTTGTCCATCTATATTCAAGTAGTCCTCTAAATCCTGAATTTAAAAATAAAACCAAATGTAAATATTTTTACCAATATTTAATAGAAAAATGATTCGTTTTCAGGGTGGCCACTAAAACTTTAAAAAAAAACTCCGGGTTATTTCCCGCTTTTCCCGGTCAACATTTATATTTTCCCTGATTGACTTATAAGCGTTCGTAATAATAATTATTCAATACTAATTGCCTTATTATATAAAATTTAAAAAGAATTAAACTTTTTGAACAGACTTCACAGACCAAAATGCTCTAGAAATAGGGTGATTTGTGAAGAAAATAGTGGAACAATCGGGAATAAATTCTTTTAAATGACATTATTGTAGGTAACATTCCTAAGATTTAAATCGAAAATTGTTCAAAATAGGTGAATTTTAAATAAAAAAAGATGAATTTTCAACCAAACAGAACCAAATATTTGAATTTTCAACAAAAAAAAAGTAATTTTCGACCAAACAGAACCAAATATGTAGATCAACATTCAAGCAAATTGTTAAATGAATTAAACTAAAACTAAAAAACTATGCATTTTCAAACGAAAAAGGCGAATCTTATACAAGACTGGAATTTTCAACCAAGAAATATGAATTTTCAACCAAAAAAGATGACCTTGCTATCAAAATATGAATTTTTAATCTAAAATGATAAATTTTCTATCTTAAAAAACGAATGTTCAACAAATCAGTCGACCAAAAATTATTATTTCTAATAAAATATAGTTGAATTTTCGAGAAAATAAACAAATTTTCAACCAAACAGTAGAATTTCTAACCAAATAGTTAAATTTTCAACTTACGTCTGAATTTTCAGACAAAAAAGAATAAACTGCAACCAAAAATAATTGCATTTTCAAACAGAAAAGACGAATCTTTTAGAATACAGTTGAATTTTCAACCAAGAAATATGAATTTGCAACCAAAAAAGATGACTTTTCTAACAAAAGATGAATTTTCTATCCAAAAAGACAAATGTTCAACAACAAAATTCTTGGATTTTTCCCCAAAGATATGATTTTTTAACAAAATAGTTGAATTTTCAAACAAATAATTCAATTTTCCTCCAAGAAGTAGAATTTCAAAATAAAAAGAGATTCATTCTGAACTAAAAATATAAGAGTAGACTTTTTAAATGAAAAGAATTAACTATCAACCAAATAAGATGACTTTTTAAGAAACTGGTTGAATCTTCAATAAAATAATCTTTCAGAAGTCAGTGGAATTTTCAACCAAAATAGATGACTTTTCTACCAAAAGATTAATTTTTAATCCAAAATGATACTTTTTTTTATCGAAAAAGACGAAATTTTAATATAACTTTTCAATTTTCGACCAAAAAAGATGACTTTTGAACCAAATATAGTTGAATTTTCAACGAAATAATTAAATTTTTAACCAAATTATAGAATTTTTACCCAAAAAAGAGATGAGTTCTGTACCAAAAATATATTAGTAGACCTTTAAATTAAAAAGAAACTCTCAACCATAAAAAAATGCAACAAAACAGAACCAAAAAGTTGACCTTTCAAGCAAAAGAGATGAATTTTCAACGAAAAATTTGAATTTTTAACCAAATAGTTGGATTTTCAACCCACGACGATGAATCTTCAACTAAACGATCGAATATTCAGACAAAAAAGTTAAACTTCAACCGAAAAGGCGAATATTTTAAATGACAGTTGAATTTTAATTTTCAACTAAAAAAGATTAATTTTCTACGAAAGAATAAATTTTTAACCCAAAATGATAAATTTTCTATTCGAAAAGACGAATCTTCAATATAACTGTTCACTTTTCGAACAAAAAAGATTACTTTTTAACCAAATAGTTGAATTTTCGACAAAATAATAAAATTTCCAACCAAACAGTAGAATTTTTACCCAAAAAGAGATGAATTCTGAACCAAAAATATAATAGTAGACTTAAATTAAAAAGAAACTCTGAACAATAAAAATTCATTTTCAACCAAACAGAACAAAATAGTTTAACTTTTAAGCAAACGAGACAAAGTTTCACCGAAAAATTTGAATTTGTACCCAAATAATTTAATTTTCAACCAAGAAAGATGAATTTTATACCAAAAGATGAATTTTCAATCCAACATGTTAAATTTTCTATCCAAAAAGATGAATGTTCAACAAAAGTGTTTGATTTTCGTCCAAAATGATGACTTTATAACAAAATAGTTGAATTCTCAACAAAATAGTGGAATTTTCCACCAAATAATAGAATTATTAACCAAAAAAGATGAATTCTGAATCAAAAATATGCAATTAGATTTTGCAAATAAAAAGAATTAACTTTCATCCGAAGAAAGATTACTTTTTAAGAAAATAGTTTAACTTTCAATAAAATAATGAAATTTTCCATCAATTAGGTAGTAGAATTTTTAACCAAAAGAGATTAATTCTGAAACAAAAAAATACTATAGTAGAGTTGTCAATTAAAAAAATTATCTTTCAACCATAAAAGATTACTTTTTAAAAAAATAGTGGAATTTTCAACGAAATAATTAAATGTTCAACAAAACAGTTGAATTTTCGACCAAAAGAGATGAATTCTGAACGAAAAATATAATAGTAGACTTTCAATTAAAAATAATTAACTTTCAACCAAAAATAGTTGGATTTTCTTATTGGGTTTTAATAATTTCTCATTTAAACGAAAAAACGAGAAAAAGGGGAATTTTATTGAAAAGTTTAGGAAATATTCGCATTTTTGTAACACGATATCTAAAATATAGATTTTTGATAGAAAATCATATTGCTCTATTTGCTAAAATGCTCTGAATCAGTGCTCTATTTGGTAAAATTATACTTTTATGTCCCCGAAATTACAGAAAGTGGGAACATTTTATATTAGAAGACATGCCAATTATTAGTAATTAATTATATAAATTTATGTTAGCTATGTAATTGTTATATTAAATAAAAAAAGGAAATTTTCGTTTTCAAATATAAAACGAATTTAATATTAGAACGATCCATCAATGCAAACTTTAAATTCTTAAATATACAGTATAAAAGGAATATTCATTTTTGAACGAAACATTAGTTTTAAAATT
The DNA here is from genome assembly GCA_011634705.1 of Andricus grossulariae. Lineage (NCBI taxonomy): Eukaryota > Metazoa > Arthropoda > Insecta > Hymenoptera > Cynipidae > Andricus > Andricus grossulariae. The sequence goes on along the minus strand of JAABKJ010007545.1, from coordinate 105,204,844 downwards.
TAAATATAAAATGATCTTTGATATTTTAAAGGAAATGGTTGATAACATTGGACAAATTTAAAAATAAATCTGAAAATTCCCGGTTTTGAACCAAATTCCCGGCTTCCTCTCGGTGCGAAAAATTCCAGGTTAATTCCCGTTTTCCCCGGTAAGTGGCCACCCTGAATTTTCATAACTTACGCTCAGCTGTTCGTGGATCTTGTCAAGAACTTTCTCAGCTTCGTCGATACTCATTTGACCTTGCATTGTGATTTTCTGAGCATTTGCTGCAGTTAAATCAACATTCTCGGATATTTCGTCAATCTCGTTGAGTTGATCTCTCAAATCGTCAAGCTGTTCAGCCAAAGTCTTGTTTTCATCTAAAAAGTAATTCAGGGTGGAAATGAGGTGCATTTTTTAAAAGAATAAATTAGAAACTAAATGTGAATAAAGTTATTTTGAGATGATATCCTAAAATATAAAATAAACACTAACATCCAGCTCCTTGTTTTGCAAGTTCCAAAAGCTCGTTAACCCTGGCTTGCACATTCTTAAGTTCTTTTTCAAAGTCTGAGTCCTTAATGACGGTTGGACTGCTATTTATTTTCTTGAGTGTCTCCTCCAGCTGGGAAAGACGTCTTCTGTGGGAATTAACTGCGTCCTGAACGAGATTGTAACAAGCAGGACAGTCGACACAACCAAATTGATATTGATGATATTTATTCTCTTTGCAGCGGTCGCATCTTCTACCTTCCACATTTGGGCGACACTGAAAATAAAAATTAAAAATAGTTTTATTTATTTGAATAAAATACACTTTTGCAAATTAACAGGTTTCACAGTCTTTCCCCCATTCCCCTGCATTTTCCCCTTTTTTAAATTCCCACTTTTTCTTTCGTTCTTGAAATTTTTAAATCCCCATTCCAATATTTCGCATTTGTTAAAACAGTCGACTCGGAATATGTATACAGTTTCGCGAGTTTATTATAAATAATGTTTTTTTTCAGTTTATAGGGATTCAATTAATATGTTTAATTTAGAAAGCTTTGACAAATTATATTAGAAGATATTCTTAAATATATAAGCACCATTTCATTTCTTGAATTTGTCTCTAAAGTCCATGAATTTGAATCATAATTCAAAAAAAAATTTTTATCTTCTTATACTTTAAATTCCGTGCATATTTAGGTAAAATTAATGTGGATATTATATTAAATTCGATTTAAACTGATTTAAATGCCTAACTTTTCGAGTAAAAATATTGCATTTTCAGCAAGATAGATGATTTTTTAACCACATAGTTGAATTTTTCACCAAAAAGATTAATTTTCTACCAAAAAATACGATTTTTCTACAAAATACTTGGATTTTCAACCAAATACTTGAATTTTCAACTAAAAAAGATCAATTTTCAACCAAACAGTTGAATTTTGAACTAAGAAAGATCAGTTTTCAACCGAAAATGGAATAGTTAAATTTTCAGTTAAATAAATCATTTTTAAACAACAACAAAAACAAATCTTCAATCAAATAGTTAAATCTTCAGCCAATCAAATGGATGTTTAACAAAGTAGTTCAACTTTCAAACAGGTAGTTGAATTTTCAAGCAAAAAAGATTAATTCGCAATGAAATATTTAATAGTATATTTTTCAACTAAAAACGATCAATTTTCAACCAAAAACAGAATAGTTAAATTTTCAGTTTAAAAAATTTATTTTCAACCCCAAAAAATCGAATGTTCAACAAAATAGTTGAATCTTAAATGAATCAAATGAATTTTTAACAAAGTAGTTCAACTTTCTTTAACCGAAGTAAATTAATTTTAAACCAAAAAGATTGATTTTTACCAAGAGTTTAAATTTCAACCAAGTAGTTTTATTTTCAACCAGAAGGATAAATTTTCAACTGAAATGATGAATACTTAACTGGAATACTTAAATTTTTGACCAAAAAATATGAATTTTCAAACAAGAAGATTAATTTTCTACCAAAATAGACGATTTTTCAACAAAATACATTAATTTTAAACGAATTAGTTGAATTTTCAACTAAAAAAGATCAATTTTCAACCAAACTGATTAATTTTATTCTAAAATGATGAATCTTCAACTTGAATAGTTGAATTTGAAACCAAAAGGATGCATTTTTAACCAAGAAGATTAATTTTTACCAAAAAAGATGAATTTTCAACTAAAAAAGATTAATTGTCCACCAAAAATTCAATAGTAAAATTTTTAAGTAAAAAAATTAATGTTCAACCGGACATTAATTTTCAACTAAAATAATGGAATATTAAATTGGAATAGTTACTTTTTCAGTAAAAAAAACATTTCGACCAAAAAATTAATTAAAAAAATAATGGTTACACTTTCGAACAAAGTGATTATTTTTCAATTAAAATAATTAATGTTCAACTGGAATAGTTGAATTTTCAACCAAGAAGATTATTATTACCAAAAAAGATGAATTTTCAACAAAATTCATGAATTTTCAACTACAAAAGATAAATTGTCAACCAAAAATTGAATAGTTAAATTTATAGTTAAAAACATTAATGTTCAATCATAGATGTGAATTTTCAACAAAAATTATGAATCTTTAACTCGAATAGTTGCATTTTACAGCAAAAGGATGAATTTTTAAATAGGAAGATTAATTGTTTACAAAAATACAAAATTTTCCAACAAAATATATGAATTTTCAACCAAATAGTTGAATTTTGAACTAAAAACTATCAATTTTCAACCAAAAATGGAATAATTCAATTTTTAGCTTAAAAAAATTAATTTTTAACCAAACTGATGATTTTTATACTAAAATGATGAATCTTAAATGTAATAGTTGAATTATAAACTAAAAAGATGAATTTTCAAATAAAATTATGCATATTTAACTGGAATATTTGAATTTTAATCCAAAAAGATGAATTTTTAAACAAGAAGATTAATTTTTTACAAAAATAGATGAATTTTGAACAAGATATATGAAATCAATGTTCAACCAAAGAGATGAATTTTAAAATAAAATGATGGAATATTCAATTGGAATAGTTACATTTTAAGTTAAAATAAAAAATCATTTTCGACAAAACAAAAACAAAACTAATTAAAAAAAAATGGTTACATTTTCAAACAAAGTGAGGAATCATTAACTAAAATTGTGAATCTTCAACGGGTATAGTCGAATTTTAAACCGACAAGTTGAATTTACAACTAAAACGATGAATCTTTAACTATAATAATTGAATTTTCAACCAAAAAGTTTAATTTTCAACTAAGAAGATTAATTTCTACCAAAAAAGAAGAATTTTCCACTAAAAAGATAATTTTTCAACCAAAAATTGAATAGTTAAATTTTTAGTTGAAAGAAGTAAAGTTCAACCTAAGAGATAATTTTTAACGGAAAAGATGGAATATTATACTGTAATAGTTAAAGTTTCAGTTAAATAAAATAATTAATTTTCAAAATAACAAAAATAACTAATTTAACAAAATATTTAAAGTTCAACTGGAATAGTTATATTTTTAGTCAAAACAAAATTAATTTTCAGTCGAAGAAACAACGAATTTTCAGCAAACAATATTTTAAGAGATTTAAGGGGGGGGGTGGGTAATGAATTTCTAGAGGGAATAAATTAAATTTTATTTCAAGAGATTTCTACGAATTTCGATAATTTCAAGAAATATGAAGGACATAGAAAAATTTCAAACGATTTTAAAGATTCTAAGGTGGTTATGGATTTCTAAAAATAATTTATGCTTTTAATATTAGAAAATAAAAATACAGGGTCGTGAGCGCGCGCTTAGCGCGGGTTCATTTTATTTTATCCGTTTTTTTTATAAAAAGAAATTTAATTAATAATTTTATTTCCAAAGATTTCAAGGGATTTCAATCATTTTAAGGGGTTTTAACGAATTTCTAGAGAACTTTAGGGAATAAATTCAATTTTATTTCAAGACATTTCTACGGATTTCAAAAATTCCAAGGGATATGAAGGACATAGAAAAATTCTGAACGATTTGAAAGATTTAAAGTAATTTTAGAAGATTCCAAAGAATTTCAAGAGATTTTAGAAATGTTAATATTTATAAATTGGTTGTTATGTATTTTTAAATACTTTATGTTTTTAATATTAGAAAATAAAAATCCATGCACGTAAACGCGCGCTTTGCGCGAGTGCATTTAACTTACGCTGTTTTTTAACGAGTAATTTAATGATCAATTTTAGTTTAATTTATATCCAAGGCATTTCAAACGACTTATACTTATTTTAATGGATTATTACAATTTCCAAAAAATTCAAGTGATATCTACGAATTTCAATAGTTTGACGAGATGTCAAGAAATTCGACAAATTTCCAAAGGTTTTAAGGATTTTATGTTATTCAAAAATAATTCAAAGAATTTTAAGAGATTTCGTTAGAAAAATTGGTAGAATAATATTTAAAAAGTTGTTATTATGGACTTTTTGAATAGTTTGTTTTTAAGATTATAAAATAAAATGCAGTGTCTACGTGTACCGAAAAATCCGGCTATTTGTACCGAAATTTCAGTACAAATCGTCCCTTTTCCAGGTTTTTAGGCGCTCAGACTTGAAAATTGAAGAGGTATTGTTGCCAATTTACATTCAAAGTATTAATTACAGTAAGGATGAAATAACAAATCTTGGACATATATATTTAATTATACTTATAGCAACATCATTTAATTATTAATGAAGAAATGTTTAGAAGAGGAAATATTCTTTAATGGCAAAAATCCATTAAAATTATTTAAAAACAATACTCTTAGTGGCTCTTTTCAGTTTGTTTATCCATTTTAAAAAATCACGAATTTCTGCACCATTAATTTTATAAATCAAAATGTTTCTGAAGATTATTTATAAAAAAAGACAATTCGTTTTTTCTTTTCCAAATGTAAAAATAAACTTTTAATCTTTACCCTATTTCCCCCCTTTTTCATGAAAAATACCCTATTTTCCCTTTTTTGAGCTCTCTTTGCGCTGTGATTCCTGAATTAAGGACTTCCAAAATGTGATGCGAAATTTTGGTATGAGTTCAAACTTACAGGACACTGTCCATCGGCGTCACATTGAGGATCTTGAGAACCGCTATCGTCACAATCACAAGTTTTGCAACCTTCTCGACTGAATCCATATTGATAAGGCAAACAGGAATCACACCTTAGACCAGTGACTCCTAGACGACAATGACATTGTCCAGTTTGCACGTCACAAGTACGATTATAAGACCCTTCTGGATCACAATTACAAGCCGTACATCCCTGCAAATAAAAAGAAAACATTTAGGAAATAAAAAACATAAAAATTAGCACTTCACGTTCGACCAGTTAGAAGTTTAAACAATTCAAATAATTTATATGTTTAACCGATTAGACATTCAACCTACAGGAAAGTTCATTCGTTTAAACGAAAATAGGGGGTTTGAAACGCTATTAATTCCTAATAGTTCCATGTAAAAATATTGAATTTTTAACAAAATAAATGAATTTTTAACAATATAGTTCAGTTTTCATCTGAAAAGATAAATTTTCAACAAAGAAGATTAATTTTCTACCGAAAAAGTCAATTTTTCAACAAATGACATGAATTTTCAACCAAAAATCGAACAGTTATATTTTCTGTTAAAAAAATTCATTTTCAACGAAAAAAAAACCAGAATTTTCCACTAAATGGTAAGATACAAAAGCAAATGAATTTCAACCGAACGGTTGAATTTTTAACAAAAAGTTTCATTTTCAACCTAAACTGGAATAGTTAAATTTTCAGCTGAAAAATTTAATAATTTTGAACAAAGTAGTTCAACTTTTGACCAAGTAGTTGAATTTTCAACTAAAAAATATTATTTTCAAACCATAAAAACGAATAGTTACATTTTCAGTAAAAAAATTAATTTTCAACCAAAACAAATTAATTTTAATCAAACAGTTGCATTTTTGACAAAAGAAAGATGAAATTTCGACCTAAATCGATGAAGTTTCGAACCGAAAGACGCATTTTCAACTAAGAAAGATAAATTTTATACCAAAACTGGAATAGGTAAATTATCAGTTAAAAAAGTTAATTTTCAAAAAAAAATATTTTTTAACAAAGTAGTTGAAGTTTTAATCAAGGAGTTGAATTTTCAGCCGACCATTTGAATTTTCAATTAAAAATATTATTTATCATACAAAAATCAAATTCTTACATTTTCGGTTTAAAAATTAAATTTCAACCAAAAAAACAACAAATTTTCCACAAAATGGTAAAATCCTCAACCAAAAAAGTAATAAAATTTCTACCAAAAGAGATAAATTTTCAATCCAAAAGACGCATTTTCAAATAAAAAAGATCAATTTTCCACCAAAACTGGAATAGCTGAAATATCAGTTAAAAAAATTAATTTTCAGCCAAAAAAATATTTTTTAATAAAGTAGTTCAAGTTTTAACCAATTAGTTGAAATTTCAAGTAAGCAGTTGAATTTTCAACTAAAAAAGATTATCAATTAAAAAAATTAAATTTCAACAAAAAAAGAGATGAATTTTCAAACCAAAATATGCATCGTTAACAAAAAAATATTAATTTTCTACCAAAATTGGAATAGTTGGATTCAACAAGAAGAACGTATATTTTAACAAAATAGTTAAATTTGAAACCAAAGAGATAAATTTACAACTAAAATGTTGAATCTTCAACTGAAAAAAAAAGAATTTTTAACAAAGTAGTGCAACTAATAAAGAAAAATTTTCAAAATCAAATCAAATTTCTACCCAAAGAGATAAATTTTGAACAACAAGTTGAATTTTTAACCAAGAAACCCCCAAAAAGCAATTTTCAGCAAAATATATGAGTTTTCATCAAAATAATTAAATTTTCAACTAAATAATACAATTTTTAACTCAAAAATATTAAATTTCTACCAAATAGTTGAATTTTCAACCAAGAGAGATTTTTTACTCAAAAAGGAAACAAAATTTCAACCAAATTGTTTAATTTTTTACATGTCAGTTGAATTTTCAACACGAAAATATCAAATTTATACACAAAGAGATAATTTTCAACAAAAAGTTGAATTTTCAATCAAGAAACATTTTTCAGGAAAAAACGATCAAAAATTTAACTAAATTATTGAATTTTTTGTATAGCAGTTTAATTTTCAACACAAAAATATCAAATTTCTACACAAATAGATAAATTTTGAACAAAAGAGTAAAATTTTCAACCAAGAAAGAAAAAAGAAGGCAATCAAATTTTGTAATTAAAAAAAAAATCATTTTAAACCTAATAGTTAAATTTCCTACTTAATAGTTGAATTTTCACCTCTGAAAGACGAATTTTTAACAAAGTATATGAATTTTCCATCATAAAGTTATTAACAAAATTATTGAATTTTTATTAAAATAATTAAACTTTCAACCAAACAATACAATTTCTAACCAAAAAAGATTAACTTTCAACCAAAAGAGTTGAATTTTCAACCAAGACAGACTTTTTAGTCAAGAAAAAAACAAAATTTCAACTAAATTGTTTAATTTTCTATATAACAGTTGAATTTTCAACACGAAAATATCAAATTTCTACGAAAAGAGATAATTTACAACAAAAAGTTGAATTTTCAACCAAGAAACATTTTTCAGTCAAGAAAAGAAAAAGAAAGCAATCAAATTTTTCAATTAAAAAAAAAATTAATTTTAAACCAAATAGTTCAATTTTCTACTTAATAGTTGAATTTTTAATCCCTAAAACACGAATTTTCAACAAAGTATCTGAATTTTCCATCATAAAGTTTTTAGCAAAAATATTGAATTTTCATGAAAATAATTAAATTTTCAATCAAATAATACAATTTCTCACCAAAAAAGATTAACTTTCTACCAAAAGAGTTGAATTTTCAACCAAGACAGACTTTTTAGTCAAGAAAAAAACCAAATTTCAACAAAATTGTTTAATTTTCTATATAACAGTTGAATTTTCAACACGAAAATATCAAATTTCTACGAAAAGAGATAATTTACTAAAAAATGAATGGTCCAATTTTCAAATAGCAAAATTAATTTTCAACAAAAAAACGAATTTTTAACAAAATAGTTAAATTTTTACCAAAAATATGAATTTTGAATTAAAATAATGAATTTTTTCAAATCTAAAAAATCTAAAAAAAACATGTTTTCATAATTTAAAAAAATGGAATACTTAAATTTTCGTTTAACAAAAATTAATTCACAACCAGAAAGGGCAAATTTTCAACAAAATAGTTGAATCCTGAAATAAATGGTTGAATTTTGCACTAAAAAGGGTTAATTCTGAATAAAAAATGAATGGTCCAATTTTCAAATAGCAAAATTAATTTTCAACAAAAAAACGAATTTTTAACAAAATAGTTAACTTTTTACCAAAAATATAAATTTTCAATAAAAATAATGAATTTTCTCAAATGTAAAAAATCGAGAAAAAAAAACAAGATTGTTTCTATAATTTAAAAAAATGTTTGTCATTTCAAAATCATGAATTGAAAAGTGAAAATGCATATTAAATAAGGCTACAGTCAAAAGTGAAAAATATTCAGTTGGAAGCACAGAAAATAGAGAAATGATATTTATAACATGAAAAATAGAAATAATAATAATAATTTCAGATTAAAAATTCGACAATTAATTATAATATTGTAAATTCCTTTTCTCAGTAGCGGTAAAGGACCCTTTACAAACATATAAATAAATAAATCATATATTTTTATTTTTTATTTTTTGTATTCAAGAGTTTGAATATGTTAATTTCAATGACCCTGACCCATTCTTTCTTAATTCTTTAATTTTTATTTGCAGTAAAAAATTGTTCTTTTTCGACCTAGTATGACAAATATTGAGAAAATTGCAAATAACATAGTTCTGAATACATATATGGCGTCTAATCGATTGCTATATATTTGGGGGAAAAAACTTTAAACCTAAGGTTTTTTCATTGTTTAATAATGATTATTCATTACTGTCTTTTAATATTCTGCCATTTCTTTAAAGTTTAAACATATAAGCTTTTTTGTAATAGCGATCATAAACACATCTTAATTAAAAATTATCCCATTGTAATATTCTAAATATTTGTCATCGTTTCCTGTAATTTTAGTTTTAATTTATTTTAAAAAAATAATGATAATAATTTATTTAAATATGATTCGACATAACATATTTTCATCAGAACACCGACCTATAATTATTTCTTGAAGAGCACGTACAGTCGAGGTTGACTCACGCAAATAGAAGTACATTGAAAACTTGACCCAGACGGAAATATTATATATAGTTTATATATAGTGTAAAGTATTGCATATATTATTCATTTCTTTTGAACATATTCAATTTCAAACAAATGAATATTATATATAATACATCACACTATATATAAACTATATATAATATTTCCGCCTGGGAACAAAAACATGACGTAAACTCTAATCTATATAATTTTGGAATTAATTGCTAAAATTAGCTGCATTCAAATTGTTTATCAAAAATATACCTTGAAATACGATCAAAAAGTGAAGCCTACGATTCAAATAAATTCAGCGATGAAAATAACATTTTTCGTGCAGAAACTTGACTTTCCTGTTGTTTCTGGAGATCAGGATGAAAATAAATTAAATAAAGGAGAAAAAAAGGAAAAATTAATAAATTGTCCTCATGGAGTGTCGTAATTCGCGACTTCGCATTTTGCCGTGTCTTTATCCTTCTTCGGTGGGATTATTAAGTAATAAAAATAGCCTTCACGTGCCATATGCGGCGGTAAAAGTGCACCGTGCCCACATGGCACCCACGTCCAGATCCTCATCCTCTCAGAGGCTCATCGTCTGGATAATAAGAGGAAAGCTTCATTAAAAAAAAAAAAAAATATATATATATATAGTACTGATATTTCTAACCTTTTTATATTTTTCTCTGATAAAATAAAAAATAAAGGATTATTAAAATAATTTACCCAACGATGACACCACACTTGAGCCCCAGACGGAAATATTATATATAGTTTATATATAGTGTGAAGTATTATATATAATATTCATTTTTTTATACATTTGTTATATGAAACAAATGAATATTATATATAATGCTTCACGCTATATATAAATTATATATAATATTTCCGCCTGGGGCGTATATCCGACCTCGTGGAAAAATTTTTACAAAATAGTACAGAAAAGTATAAGTCTTCTCACAGGAATATAGAAATAAATACAATAAATTACAACCAATATTACAGGAAAGTATAACTTTTTTCTATTGAGACGAATTTTGTACTTTTTTTGTATTGTTTTGTTTATTGTTGTGTTTTATTGTAGTTTTTATTTGCTACAAGAATTGACAACTACAAAAGTCTATGGGAATTTACAGTTATATATTAAAAGACAATAATGAATAATCGTTATTAAACACTAAAAAAATTTTAAGTTTTTTTAATATATATATTAAACGATTGGACACCATACATGTCATTTAAAATTATGTTATTGCAATATTTTTAATATTTGTCATACTAGATGGAAAAAGAACAACTTTTTGACTGTAAATGAAAATTGAACAATTAAGAAAGAATTGATTACAGTCACTGAAATTAAAAGATTCGAACTCTTGAAAATAATTTTTTTTTTCATTTGAAGTTATAAAAACTGAACCAAAAATGAAAATACTCAAAGTGGAATACTTTTGAATTTTAAACTTGTCAAATTAAAGCTTAAAAATTTTTTATTCAAACTCTCAGTAATTTTCGCGTATGAAATAAGAACTTTTGAAACTTTTCGATTGAACATTTTTTAATTAAAAGCCGTTAAACAGCAAAAGTTAAATTTCTAACTTTTATTGCACAGTTCAAATATAAAAAAAAATAGAAATTCACGCTATCATTTTCAATGCTATGAATTGAAGAAGGAATAAGAAAATTTTTAATTTTTCAAAATTATATCATTTTAAGCAATTTCAAGGTAGAAAAATTAATTTATAAATTCAAATTTGCTTTCAAATCTTTTTAAATATTCTCTTGTAAATTTATTTTACACGAATCATTTAAAAATTTTGCAGGAATCTAATAATAATTTTATTATCCTGGAACTCGAATTTGTTCTACAATTTTTTGAAAATCCTGCAATAGTAAAAAAAATAGCTTAAAATCATTGAGATTCTTTTTCAAAAATGTTGGAAATCTCATTAAATATCCTTTTAAAGTTAATTTTTTAACCAAAAATTTATTATTAGTTTTTCAGGGAATTTTGATCCAAACTTTTGTATTAATTTAAAACCTTTCAAAAAGCTTAAAAAGCTTTAAAATTTGGTGTTCGACATATGTAAAAATCTACATTATGTTTCAAATGTTTTGAAATCTTTTTAAATATTCCCCTAAAAATTTGTTTGAGAAAATTATTTCAAAATTTTCCAGGAATCTAATAATAATTGTATCATCCTGGAGCTCGAATTTTTCCTGCAATTTTTTGAAAATCCTGCAAGAGTAACAAACAATTACCTTAAAATCATCCAGATTCTTTTTTGAAAATTTTCTAAATCTTATTAAATATTCTTTTAATAGTCATTTTTCAAGAAAAAATATCGTTAGTTCTTCCAAGAATTTGGATGCAAATTTTTTATTCCATCCACATCGATAATTGTTCAATTTCATTTTCAGTCAAGAAAATTAATTTTAAAAAGGAATTTTCAACAGAATAGAATTTTAACCAAAATGTTAATTTTTTATTAAAAAAGACGAATTATCAACAAAATATATGAATTCTGAATCAATTACTTGAATTTTCAACTTAAGAAGGAAAAATTTTGAAACAAAAGTGGAATAGCCAGTCTAAAACTAAAATAAAAATTAATTTTTAAACAAAAATAAATATTTGTAACAAAAAGTTAATTTTCAACTAAAAATATGAATTTTTAGCAAAAAAGTTAATTTTCAAGTAAATAGTTTAATTTCCTACCAAATTATTGAATTTTTAAGCCAAAAGGACAAAATTCCTACAAAATGGTTGAATTTTCAACCCGAAAATATGAATTTTAAACAAAAAAGTAAAAAACAAATATAATTATGAATCATCAACCAAACATTTATCAAAAAACATTTATTAGAAACATTAAATTAGAAACATTAATTTATACATTAACATTTGTCTTCAAATCTTTTTCAATATTCTCCTAAATATTTGTTTTAAAAAATAATTTTTAAATTTTCCAGAAATCTAATAATAATTTTATTATCTTGGAACATAAATTTTTTCCATTAATTTTTGAAAATCCTGCAGAAGTAAAAAAAAAATACCTTAAAATCGTCCAAATTCTTTTTTTTTTTAATTTTGGAAATCTTATTAAATCTTCTTTCAAAATTAATTTTTCAAGCAAAAAAATTATTGTCAGTTTTTCTAGGAATTTTAATACAAATGTCTTATTTATTTAAAACATTTCAAAATGCTTCAAAATATTCTAAATTTTGTATTCATCATCTTCAAAAATGTACATTGTGTTTTAAATAGTTTGGAAATATTTTCAGGTTTTAAATTAATTTTGAATCTTTTCAAAACTTCTGAATATATTTTAAACTTACTCGATTATTTTCTACCAAATTGATCAATTTTGGACCAAAAAAAAACTGAGCTTTCATAAAAAAACTATTAAAAAAAAAAGAAATTTCGACAAAATACCTTAATTTTTTACCAAAGAGATGAACCTTTAACCACAAAATAAATTTGCAACCCAATAAGATAAGGCAAAAAGAACAAAGAATTTGTTTCTCCAAGAAAGATTTTTCATCCAAGAAAGAAAGAAATTTTCAACCAAATTGTTAAATTTAAAAAAAAAATTGTATTTTCAAGCCAAAAATATAAATTTTTCAACAAAAAAGTCGCAGAAGTGGTTGAAATAATTTAAAAAGTTGAATAATAACTAATAAAAAGAATTTTTTTCTTATAGTTGAATTGTCAACCCAAAAAGCCGAATTTTCAAAAAAGGAGTTGAACTTTCAACTAAACGAATAAGAATTTTTAACAAAATGGTTAGATTTTCCACCAAAGAGGTGAATTTTCAACAACAACAAAATTTCAAACATGTAGTTCAACTTTGAAGTAGTTGAATTTTCAACCAAAAAATATGAATTCTCCACGAAAAATATGAGAGTTGAGTTTTCAGTCAAGAAGTATAATTTTAAAATAAATAGTTTAATTTTCCACAAAAAAAAAGTTTGACAAAAAAAAAATTTTATTCATCTATTCGGTTGAACATTAATTTTTTCAACTCAAAATTTTATTATTTAGTTTTTGGGTAACAATTTATCTTTTTTAGGTAAAAATTAATTTTTTGTTGTCGCAAATTCAACTATTCCAATTGAAGATTTATTGTCTTAGTTGGAAACTTATCTTTTAAATTCAAAATTTAACTATTTTCTTGAAAATCCGTTTTTTTTTGGTTGAAAATTATTTTTTTTTAACTGCAAGTTAAAATATTCCATTTTTTTTGGAAATGTATATTTTTTAGTGGAAAATTGAAGTATTTGTTTCAAAATTCATTCATTTTGCAAATTTTTGTCCTGTTGTTTTAAAGGATGTTTAGAATGAACG
>JAABKJ010007545.1:104931843-105191261 GCA_011634705.1 Andricus grossulariae | reverse complement strand
AAGATGCACTGTCAAGAAAAAAAAAAAAAAAAATTCAGCCAAAAAGCCGAAAGTTCAACTAAACTGTCCAATTTTATAACAATTATAGATTAATCTTTGACAAAATAGTTGGAATCTGTATTATCATTAGAGAATAACAGAAAAAATTTAACTTCTTTTTCATGCTAGATGGAGTTCTAAATTAAAAATCATTTTTAATTAATTTTTTGTCTGAAAAAAGGATTTTCTCCTTTCACTCCGCTGGGATTCGAACCACATAACTTCCGAATCCCGAATCCCAGCGTAGTGAAAGGAGATATTTTTTTCAGAAAAAAAAAATTAATTAAAAAGTCTGATTTTCTATCGGAAAAGGTACATTTTTAACAGAACAGATAAACTTTTAACCGAGAAAGATGATTTTTTAACAGTATATTTGAATTTTTAACAAAATAATTAAATCTTAAATAATGTAGTTGTATTTTGAAGAATATAATCATAAATTTTGAACCAAATGGTCGAATTTTCAAACCAAAGAATACGAATTTTCAAAAAAAATAAATAAATAAAGTGTTTGAGTAGGGTGGAAGTGTGGTGTGGTAGAAGAAATGAAGAGTGTGGTAGTGATGGGTAGGTAAGTGAAGGAAGTGATGTAGGTGAAGTGGTTGGAAATTAGTGGTGGAAGTAGGTGAGGTGATGGGAGGAGAACTAGTGAAAATGAGGGTGTGGAAATAAGTGGTAGTGAGTGGTAGTGAGTGGTAATGAGGTGTTAGTAAGTAGTGGAAGTGAGGGAAAGTGTGGGTTGGAGAAGTAGGTGAAGTGCGGGAAATGAGGTATGGAAGTAGATGAAGTGATGAGACGGGAACTAGTTAAAACGGGGGTGTGGGAATGAGTGGTAGTGAGTGGTGGTGAGGGCTTGGGAAGTAGTGGAAGTGAGGGAAAGTGTGGATTGGAGATGTAGGTGAAGTGGTGGGAAATTAGGGGTGGAAGTAGGTGAAGTGATGGGAGGGGAACTATTGAAAATGAGGGATGTGCAAATGAGTGGTAGTGAGTGATAGTGAGTGGTAGTAGTGGTAGTAGTGGTAGTGAGTGGTCGTGAGGGGTTAGGAAGTAGTGGAAGTGAGGGAAAGTGTGGGTTGGAGAAGTAGGTGAAGTGGTGGGAAATGTGGGGTGGAAGTAGGAGATGTGAGGGGAAAGGGAACTATTGAAAATGAGGGGTATGGTAATGAGTGGTAGTGAGCGTAGGGAATGGTAGTGAGTGGTAGTGAGGTGTTGGGAAGTAGTGGAGGTGAGGGAAAGTATGGGTTGGAGAAGTAGGCGAAGTGGGAGGGGAGGATGAAGGGTGGAAGGAGGTGAAGTGATGTGAGGGGAACTAGTGAGAATGAGGGGTGTGGAAATGAGTGGTAGTGAGTGATAGTGCGTGGCAGTGAGTGGTAGTGAGTAGTAGTGAGGGGTTGGGAAATAGTGGAAGTGAGGGAAAGTGTGGGTTGGAGAAGTAGGTGAAGCGGTTGGAAATTAGTGGTGGAAGTAGGTGAGGTGATGGGAGGGGAACTAGTGAAAATGAGGGGTGTGGAAATGAGTGGTAGTGAGTGATAGTGCGTGGTAGTGAGTGGTAGTGAGTAGTAGTGAGGGATTGGGAAATAGTGGAAGTGAGGGAAAGTGTGGGTTGGAGAAGTAGGTAAAGTGGTGGGAAATGTGAGGTGGAAGTAGGTGAAGTGATGGGACGGGAACTAGTGAAAATGAGGGGTTTGGGAATGAGTGGTAGTGAGTGGTAGTGATTGATAGTGATTGGTAGTGAGGGGTAGTGAGTGGTAGTGAGTGATAGTGAGTGGTAATGAGTGGTGAAGGTTAGTAGGGGAATTTAGGGGAAGTAGGGGAGGTAAATTATGGCTGCCAGGCAACAAAGCTAGTGGATAAAGTGAGATGGTATCAGACAATATAAAGGGGTGGATAAAAATCAGGTCAGAGATGAGATTTCCAGACTGGACTGCAGAAACTGCATCCTCTATGGAGATGCGGAACCGCAAACTAATTGGGACTCGAGTTTTGCTGTGTCACCAAATTTCGAGAGGTCGTTATTCACTTATGTGAATGCGCAATCCAACCATAAAAAAAGGATTTTCTCACAATCTGCTTTTCTAGAAAAAAGTTTACTTTATCTCATTTCCTTTTCCCTGAATAACTAAAATGAATGGACTTCCTTTGCTAATTATCCAAATTCGTTTTCAGTTCTTCAAATTTTCAGGGTTCCAAATTCAACCTTTCCTAACTTTTCCCGGTTCCTCCTGTCAATTTTATTATTTTTTCAGACCAAACTCATTTTTCAGATTTTCTGTGACTCTCCCCTACAAAAAAAAATCTTTCTAGGATTTTATGTTGTAGGGAACGTGTCAAATTAAGTTTTATTTTTTAAACAACATTTTCAGTTTTCGTACATAATATTTTTAAAGTATTAAAAATGAACTTTAATATTTATTCCTTTTCAGAAAAATAAAGGAATCACTTTCTCTAATTTAAATTAATCTAATTTTATATTAAATCAAATTTGAAACGCATTCAATTCTTGAAACTTCAGTTAAAAATATTGCATTTTCATTAAAACAGATGAATTTTTACGTAAGTAGTAGAATAAAAAAAATGAATTTTCAACCAAGTTGATTAATTTTCTACAAAAAAAAATCGACTTTTCAATGAAATATATGAATTTTTAGTAAAAAAAATAGTAATAAAATAAAAAAATCTAATTTTTTAGAAAATAGTTAAATGTCCAACTGAATAGAACCTAATGAGAAAACCAGACTACTTTCAGTCGAATTTTAATTTTTTTTATTCTACAATTATATTTTTGGTTGAGAATTTATCTTTTTCGGTTAACAATTTGATAATTTGGTTGAAACTTTAATTTTTTTGCTGAAAATTCAATAATTTTGTAAAAATGAAACCCCTTTTAGTTGAAAAGTAGACTGGTTTCTAAAAAATTTATCATTTGAGGTTGAAAATTTAACTAGTGGGTTGAAAATTATTATTTTTGGGTTGAAAATTCAACTATTTTGATAGAAAATTCAACAATTTGGTTAAAAATTAAGTTTTTGGTTGGAAACTCATATTTTCGGACTAATGTTTTTAGTTGAAAATTTAACTATTTTGGTTAAATAAAATTAAATAAAGTTTGATTGAAATTTCATATTTGTTGGTAAAATTTGAGCGACTTTATTAAAAAGTATTCCATTGTTGGTTGAAAATTAATTAATTAATTTTGTTGAAAATCCATGTATTTTCTTGAAAATTCGTTTTCTTTTTTGGAAAATTTAACTTCTTGTTTAAAAATTCAACTATTTGCTTAAAAAATTTAATTATTTTCTTGAAAATTTGTTAATTAATTTGGTTGAAAATCCATCTATTTTGTTAAAAATTAATTTTGTTTTATGTAAAATTAATCTTTTTGGTTTAAAATTGATCTTTTCTTATGAATCATCCATTTTTTAATAAAAAATTTAATTATTTTGTTGAAAATTCAACCATTTGGCTGAAAATTAACTTTCTTGTTTAAAATTTATATTCTGGGATTATAAATGCAACTGTTTTTTCTTTCGAAAATTCTTCTTTTTCACTTGAAACAAAAACAATATTGTAGAGACTATCACATTAGAACATTCATTTCTTTAATTGAAAATATAGCTATTTTCTTGAAAATTAATTTTTTTTAGTTGAACACAAATTTTTTTAACAGAAAATTCAACTATTTCTTTGTTTAAAATAATTGGTAGTGTTGAATATCAAAAGGTGTCGGTAACTGGTCTATTACCGACAACACCACTATGTACAGTGGAGTTCCGGGTTCAAATCCTGGCCGAGACAAATTTTTTTTTCTCGTCGGTAAAGTTGGAAAAGTTGGATATGGCTATGAAGTTTACGTTTACGCTTGGCGAGAATGCGTTGAGGCGATGTGCGAGGGTATAACGAAAGGATATTCAGCCTTGGAGCGAAAAAACGTAACGGTCATTCGCCCGCAAGGTGAAGAAAAGTTAGCCGTAGCCAGGCACTGACCGGAGCCAAGGAGACGCTGCGAGCGATCGGCGATTCCTGTCCGCTCCGACAAGCCTCGGCTGCCCCCCCCCCCATCCTGGCCACCCCCTTAATACCCTCTTTCTTTCCTCCTTTCCTTTCCTTTTCTCGCTATCTCGTTCTTTCGCGAAGACCGGTCGAGGAAAATTACTCTCTTTATTGCAATCTTTCCGTTTACTTATGAGAAATTTCCCACTTCTACTGTGTTTCCAAAAAACCGGTCCAAAAAATGAGAATTTACAATTTATATTCATCTCATACTTCAGAGTCTTTAGTTTAGGCGATACAAGTGTGTCAACTTTTAGCCTTGTTAATATTGTTCCTTTATTGCAATCTTTCCGTTTGCTTATGAGAAATTCCTATTTTTATTCAGCTCATACTTCACATTGTTTAGTTTAAGCCAGATATAGATGTGTTTCAACCTTCAGCCCTTTTAGATAAATCAAATAATATTATCCATTTGTTGCAATCTTCACGTTTGCTTATGATAAATTCCTATTTGCATTCATCTCATACTTCAAATTCTTTAATATAAGCGAGATATAGATGGGTCTCAATTTTTAGCTCTTTCAACTAAATCGAAGAATATTATCCCTTTATTGCAATCTTTACGTTTGCTTATAAGAAATTCCGATTTGTATTCATCTCATACTTCAGATTCTTTAGTTTGAGCGGGAGATAGATTTGTGTCAACCTTTAGCTCTTTCATTAATTTAACCAACTTGAATTTAACCTTAATTTAGCTCTTCAACCTTTATTTCCTAATTCCGATTTTTATTCATCTCATACTTCAAATTCTTTAATATAAGCGTGATGTTTTACCTTCATTGCAAATCTTTTCGTTTGCTTATGAGCAAATTCCCACTTCTACTGCGTCTCAAGAAAACCGGTGAACAAAATTTGAATTTCGGTATTTATTCATCTCATACTTCAGATTGTCTTATTTGAACTAGATATAGATGTCTCTCAACTCTCAGCCCTTTTAGCTAAATCGAATAATATCATCCCTTTCTTGTAATCTTCACGTTTGCTTATCAGAAATTCCTATTTTTATTCATCTCATACTTCAAATTCTTTAATATAAGCGAGATATAGACGTTTCTCAACTTTTAGCTCTTTTAACTAAACCGAATAGTATTATCCCTTCTTGCAATCTTTACGTTTGCTTGTGAGAAATTCCGATTTTTGTTCAGCTCATACTTCACATTGTTTAGTTTATGTCAGATATAGATGTGTCTCAACCTTCAGCCCTTTTAGCTAAATCGATTAATATTATCCCTTTGTTGCAATCTGTCCGTTTGATTATGAGAAATTCCTATTTTTATTCATCTCATACTTCAGATTCTTTAGTTTGAGCGAGATATAGATGTGTGTCAACCTTTAGCCTCTTAATTAATTTAACTAAATTAAATTTAGCCTTAATTTACCCCTTCAACCTTTAATTTCTTAATTCCGATTTTTATTCATCTCATACTTCAAATTCTTCAATGTAAGCAAGATTTTTTACCTTTATTGCAATCTTTCGTTTTGCTTATGTGGAATTTCTGATTTTTATTCATCTCATACTTCAGATTCTTTATTTTAAACGAGAAATAGATGTGGCTCAAATTTGAGCCCTTTTAGTTCAATTAAATAATATTATCCCTCTATTCCAATCTTTCCTTTTGCTTATGAGAAATTTCTATTTTTATTCATCTCATACTTCAGATTCTTTAATTTGAGTGAGATATAGATGTATGTCAACCTTTAGCCCTTTAATTAATTTAGTTAACTTTAATTTAACATCAATTTACTCCTTGAACCTTTAATTTCTCAATTCCGATTTTTATTCACCTCATACTTCAAATTCTTTAATATAAGCGAGATGTTTTACCTTTATTGGACTCTTTCGTTTGCTTATGAGAAACTCCTATTTTTATTCATCTCATACTTCATATTCTTTAGTTTCAGCGAGATATAAATGTGTGTCAACCTTTAACCCTTTAGTAATTTAATTAACTTTAATTTAACCTTAATTTAACCCTTTCACCTTTAATTTTTTATTTCCGATTTTTAGTCATCTCATACTTCAAATTCTTCAATGTAAGCGAGATTTTTTACCTTTATGTGATCTTTCCGTTTGCTTGTGAGAAATTCCGATTGTCATTCATCTCATACTTCAGATTCTTTAGTTCAATGAGAAATAGATGTAGTTCAAATTTCAGCTCATCTAGCTAAATTTAATAATATTATCCCTTTATTGCAATTTTTTCGTTTTCTTATGAGAAATTCCGATTTGTATTCATCTCATACTTCAGATTCTTTAGTTTGAGTGAGATATAGATGTGTGTCAACCTTCAGCCCTTTAATTAATTTAATTAACTTTAATTTAACCTTAATTTAACCCTTTCACCTTTAATTTCCTAATTCCGATTTTTATTCATCTCATACTTCAATTTCTTTAATATAAGCGAGATGTTTTACCTTCATTGCAATCTTTCCTTTTGCTTATGAGAAATTCCGATTTTCATTCATCTCATACTTCAGATTCTTTCGTTTCAGTGAGATATAGATGTGTGTCAACCTTCAGCACTTTAATTAATTTAATCAACTTTAATTCAACCTTAATACAACCCTTTAACGTTTAGTTTTTTAATTCCGAGTTTTATTCATCTCATACTTCAAATTCTTTAATATAAGCGAGATGTTTCACCTTTATTGCAATCTTTCCTTTTGCTTATGAGAAATTCCGATTTTTATTCATCTCATACTTCAGATTCTTCAGTTTGAGGGAGATATAGATGCCTGTCAACGTTTAGCCTCTTAATTAATTTAACTAAATTAAATTTAGCCCTAATTTAACCCTTTAACCTTTAATTTCTTAATTCCGATTTTTATTCATCTCATACTTCAATTTCTTTAATATAAGCGAGATGTTTTACCTTTATTGCAATCTTTTAATTTGCTTATGAGAAATTCCGATTGTCATTCATCTCATACTTCAGATTCTTGAGTTTAATGAGAAATAGATGTAGTTCAAATTTGAGCTCATCTAGCTAAATTTAATAATATTATCCCTTTATTGCAATTTTTCGTTTGCTTATGAGAAATCTGCCACTTCTGCTGCGTCTCAAGAAAACCGGTAAAAAATGAGAATTTCCCATTTTTATTCATCTCATACTTTAGCGCCTTTTGTTCAAACGAAATGTATGTGTCTCAATTTGTATCCCTTTTAGCTAAATCGAGTAATATTATCCCTTTATTGCAATCATTCCGTTTCTTTGCGAGAAATTTCGGTTTTTATTCATCTCATACTTCAAATTCTTTAATATAAGCGAGATATAGATGTATTTCAACCTTTATCCCTTCCAGCTGAATTTAATAATATTATCCCTCTATGGCAATCTTTCCGTTTGCTTATGAGAAATTTCCCACTTCTACTGCGTCTCTAGAAAATCGGTCCAAAAAATGAGAATTTAAAATTTTCATTCATCTCATGCTTCAGATTCTTCAATTTAAGCGAGATATCGGTGTGCGACAACTTTTAAACTTTTCAGCTGAATTTGATAATATTATCCCTTTATTGCAATCTTTCAGTTTTCTTATGAGAAATTCCGCTTTTTATTCATCTCGTACTTCAAATTCTTTAATGTAAGCGAGATATAGATTTGTCTCAAATTTGAGCCCTTTTAGCTAAACCGAATAATATTATCCCTTTATTGCAATATTTCCGTTTGTTTATGAGAAATTTCGATTATGTTCATCTCATACTTCAAATTCTTTAATATAAGTGATATATAGATGTGTTTCAGCTTTAAGATCTTGGAGTTAAATTTAATAATATTATCCCTTTATTGCAATCTTTCCGTTTACTAAAGAAAATTCGGATTGTTATTCATCTCATACTTCAGACTTTTTAATTTAAGCGAGATATAGATATATGTCAACTTTTAAACCTTTCAGCTGAATTTAAGAATAGTATCCCTTTATTGCAATCTTTCCGTTTGCTTATGAGAAATTCCGATTTTCATTCATCTCGTACTTCAAATTCTTTAATATAGGCGAGATATAGATGTGCGTGAACTTTTAACCCTTCCAGCTGCATTTAATAATATTATCCCTTTATTAAAATCTTTCCGTTTGCTCATCAGAAATTCCGAGTTTTTTTTTCATCTCATACTGAAAATTCTTTAATAAAATCGAGATATAGATGCATAATTTTAATTAAAAATTCATCTCCTTGGTTGAAAATTTAACTAATTTGTTGAAAACAAATTTTTTCTTGGTAAAAGCATAATTTTTGTAACTAAAAATATAATTATTCCATTTTTGGTTTAATATTTATCTCATTGAATTAAACGTTCAACTATTTTGATGAACAATTTAGTCATTTTTTTTTAAATTCGTTGTTTTTTTTTTGTTGAAAATTATTTTCTACAACTAAAAATTGAACTATTGAATTTTTTAATTGTAAATTAATCTTGTCCAGTTTAAAATTTAACTATTTGGTTGAAGATTAATATATTTTGTTGAAGATTTTCACTTTTTTGATAGAAAATTAATCTTCTTGTTAAAAGTTATTTTTTTTCTTGTTGAAACATTATAACAATAAAATTTGCTTGAAAGTCGAAATACTTTGTTATAAATTAATTTAATGGTTAGAGATGCATAATTTTAATTAAAAATTCACCTCTTCGGTTGTACATGTTATTTTTATTTAAATTAGTTTTTTGTTTGTAAAAACTTAATTTTTTTCAATTAAGTATATAATTATTGAATTTTTTAATAAATATTCATCATATTCAGGTGAACATAAAAAATATTTTGTTGAATTAAATTATTTTATTAAAAAATTGTTTTTTTTTTGTTGAAAATAATTTTCATTAACTGAAAATTAAACTATTCCATTTTTGATCGTGTATCCATCTTTTTTAGTTGGAAATTATTGTATTTTGTTGAAAAATTGTATTTTTTTATAGAAAATTAATCTTCTTGGTTGAAAATTCTTTTTTCTTTCTCAAAACTTTAGTTATGTTTCTACCCCAAAAAACTACTTTCTTGGTAAAAAATTAATTTTTTAAATTGAAAATATAATTATTATATTTTTGATGGAAATTGTCTTATTTAGCTGAAGATTTTACTATTTGGTTAAAAAGTTATCTTTTTTAGTTAAAAATTTACCTACCTGGTTGAAAATGTATGCAGGTCGTTGACAATTTATTTTTTTGGGTAGAGAATTAATCTTTTCGTTTGAAAATTCATATTTTTGGTTACTAATTCAAAAATTTTGTGAAAGTTATATATTTTTGTTAAAAATTCAACAACTTTGGTAGAAACTTCAACTATTTGGTTTATAATCTACTTTTCTTTTTAAATTAATCTTCTTGCTCAAAAATTATTTTTTTGTTATTGTTGAAAGTTTAACTATTTTGTTGAAGTCTAATCTACTTTATTAAAAACTAAACAATTTTGTTAAAAAGTATCCTTTTTGGTTTGAGAGTCAACTATTTTGTTACAAATTCGTCTTTTTGGTTGATGATTCAACTATTTTGTTAAAAATTCATTTTGTTTGACCGAAAATTAATTTTTTAACAAAAAATTTAACTATTCAAATTTTCGTTGACAAATTATCATTTTCTGTTAAATTCTCTTGAATTTTTTAATTTTCACCAAAAAATGTAATAGTTGATAAATAAACAACAACAGATTTTAATGTTGAATAAAAAAAGTTTGATATAATAAAAAAGACGAATTTTCAACAAAATACATAAATTTTTAAACAAATAGTTCAATTAATTTTCAATAAAAAAAAACGATTTTTCTATAAAAACAGTTAAACTTTCAATCTGAAAATAAGAATTTTCAACAAAAAGTTATTTTGCAACCGATCGATGAAATTTTTAACCAAATAGTTACATTTTCAGTTGAAAAAAAAATCATTGTTAACAACAAAATGGCAAACTTTTTCAAATAAAATTATAAATCTTCAAAAGAAAAAATGTTTAAGAAAGTAGTTCAACTTTCGACCAATGAGTTGAATGTTCAATCTAAAAATATGAATTTTCAATGAAAAATTTAATAGTTGATATTTCAGAAAAAAACAGGTTGTAATTTAAAATAAATAAACAGTTGGATTTAACCAACAAAGACAAATTTTTAATAAAATACTTCAATCATCATCTTAAATAGATTATTTGCAACTAAGCAATTTGATTTTTAACCAAAAAATTGATTTTCTTAAAAAAAAAATTTTTTTTACTGAAATTTAACTATTCTAGTTGAAACTTTAACTGTTTTATTGAAACTTTGTTAAAAAAAAATAATTTTTTTAATTGAAAATATTACTATTCCAGTTGAATATTCCATGATTCAAGTTAAAAATGCATCTCTTTGTTCGAAAATTAATTTTTTAAACTCAAAATTTAATTATTTAATTTATAGTTAACAAAATATTTTTTTAGTGGCAAATTCGTCTTTATTGGTAGAAATTAATCTTTTTGTTTGAAAAATCATATTTTTGGTCAAAAATTGAATTATTCTAGTGAAGGATTTATTATTTTAGTTGAAAATTTATCAGTTTGTTTGAAATTTTAACTGCTTTTTTTTAATTAGTTGTTTTTTTTTGTTGAAATTTCTTTTTCTATTGAAAATGTAACTATTCCAATTAAGTATTTCATAATTTTAGTTGAAAATTCATCCCTTTGGTTGAAAATTAATGTTTTCAACTAAAAATTTAACTATTCTTTTACTAGAATAAAAATTCCATTCAAAATTAAATATTTGGTTGAAAATTCATGTATATTGTTAAAAATTATTCTTTTTTGGTAGAAAATTAATCCTTTTGTTGAAAATTCATTTCTTTATTCGGAAATTGATTTTTTTATTGAAAATTAATTTTGTTAACTAAAAACTTAACTGAGCTTTTTGTCGAAATTCTTTTTATATACATTTAATCTTTTTGGTAGAAAATTAATTTTTTTTTTGAAAATGTAACTATTTCTTTGAAAATGTATTGAATTTGCTTAAAACGCAATTTCTTTAATTGTAAATTAAACTATTCTATTTTTTGTTGAAATTTGATCTTTTTTAGTTGAAAGTTCATCTATTTTGTTGAAAATTTGTCTTTTCTTGGTAGAAAATTAACTTTTTTGGTTGAAAATTGATGTATTTTGTTAAAAATTATTCTTTTTTAGTAGCAAATTAATTTTTTCCCTTGAAATTTCGTTTCTTTGGTTGAAAATTAGTTTTTTAATATTACAAATTAATTTTTTTTTCCAACTAAATATTTAATTATTCCATTTATTGAATCGGTTTACCTCTTTTTGAATGAGACCGACTTTTCTGAGGTTAGGCTGCCATATTTCACATGATTTTTAAAGTTCAAAAATTATTGAGAGATTAAGAGAAATCATACGCCAGGCTACTAAATTCCTTTCGCTCTTTTAGTTCTAGAGGATGTAAAGTCTTTTGCGGCTTATAAGTCTGACAGAAAAATAATGACGAGTAAAATTCTGTTAGGAACCAATCGGCAGCAATCTGGAATTCCAGTGACAGATACGCTATTCAAACGACTTCGAAACCCATTCAAAACAGGTGAATGGATTCTTGTTTCCTAGGATTATACAAAATAAGGCTCATGAAAGGGAAAATATCAAATGGCAATATTGAGCAATTTCAGAATAAATTATTGTAAGAATAATAAGCGGAGAATGGCATGAATGAGCTAAACATTTAATTTTTGTAATTACGAAACATGACAAAAAGTGCCAAAGTAAAAGTAATCTACTTAGAAGGTACAATGGTAGTATATGTAAAATTCTAATGAGGATGTACATGGAGAAATAAAATTCTATTGTATTCTACATTTTCAAACTGTAGAAATATGAAAATAAAAAAAAAATAGTTATTAATTGCATTGCCCTCTGATTATTTCTTCAGTTCGTAAATTAGTTCTAAAAATACAATAAAATGCATTCATAAGCATTTTATTTAATTGAAATGCGCCTATGCACTATTTAAGTAGTGATGAATATATATAATTACCATGAATCAATAATTACAAATATTTTGAAAAAAAACAATACTTTCCTTTCTAAATTAATGTATGAACTATGCGAATGTATCAAACTTTAAATGTAGGCATTTAAATTGCGCGCCAACCAAATCTTTTCAGCTTCGTGCATGATCGGTAACGACCGGAACGGAAGGTACCAAAGAGGAGCTCGGAACACTGTACGATGATCCGCTCGTGATGTATCGTCCGTCAGAAGCTCTTTCATGGAAAGCAAAGATTCGTTCACACTCTTCCTCGGAGGGTGATTTTCAGAGAATCTTCGGAATGTCTTCTAACTCTCAAAACCGTTGTAAAAGTGAGATGAGTTTTTCGTGCCAATTAATGGCATCTGAGGAATTGAGGAGAGTAGCACAGGTTTGAAAGTCAGAACTTGAGCTGCTGCTCGAAACTTTGCCGGTCAGAATCCAACCCAAGACGGTTTTTTGAGCTACAATGTCGTCCTGTCGAAGAATTTCGGGTTGCAAAAGTAAGTAATAGACATCCGTTCCAAGCGAAAGATCAATAGATCGTGGCTGTCCGAATGAAGGATCAGCTAGGTTTAATGGCTTCCACCGCTGCACGGTGCTTGGTTCCACGGGAGATGCGGGAATGATCAATTGAAAATTCTGAAGACAATGGGCTTTAACGGGAAGCTTCACGGAGCCTGCTGAGATGTGAAGATAAAAGCGAGCTCTTGCACGAGCGTGATCCATTGGTTTTCCTGCTACCCCACAAATTGAAATCGCTGATTTGTTCAATGATGCTTTCAATTTTCGAGCAACGCTGTTCAAGGTGAGCGTGACTTCAGAGCATGGATCCAATAATGCCCTCACCGCAATCGGTCGACTAGTTTCACTTCTCAATCTCACCACAGCCGTTGGAAGAACTGTCAGTCAGGGACGAGAAAAATTTGATGGCGATGCCCCGGCGTCGCTGTTGGATGGTTCGGTTCTTGGTTTTTGGCCGGGGTCGGTGATATTGGATCAGCTGCTTGGCGATTGGTATCAGATGAACATAGCATGGTGTGGTGATGGCTTTGGCAAACTATACACGTACCTGGAGAAGGACATATATCTACGTCATGTCCTGGCCGTAAGCAGTTGACGCAAAACCGTGTTCTTGTGACAAAGTCCAAACGTTCTGTGGGGCTCAAGCGTATGAAATTGCTGCAGCGACCAATGTAGCGTGCTCCGTGACATTGCTCGCATCGTGCAGATGTAGCTCGCATGGCTAGAGTTCGATAGTTATGTTGTTGACGAGAAGCAGGTGCTGAAGGAAAGTAGAAGCGATTAGGTGGGACGGCACTTCTCGGTCACCTAAACCCGTCGGCGACAGGCAGGCTACTTCTCGACGATCTGGAACCTTCAGCGGATGTAAGGGTGCGGCATCGTCGTTGCAAGAATTGCATTACCATGTCATGGGTAGCTGAATTGTCGTCTGATGTATCCATATACACATCAGAGCGCTCGAGTTTGTCCTCCCACGCTCTTCGTGTGTCCGGGTCGATGCTGGCCGTGACAATGGAGACAAACCAGTCATTCCAGGATTCAATCGGACGTCCCAAGGTTCACAACTGATCGCGATGACGTGCGAAGGTGTCGATTAATGACCGGAGCCCCGCTGCAGTCTCGCGTCTCATAGGTTGAATGTTACGCAAAGCCACAAAGTGATCTTGTATAAGTAGCCGTCGATGTTCGGAGCGAGATTCCAGCAACACCCATACTGTAGCATAATTAGCACCTGTCACCTGTAGATTGTCGATCGCTGACTTAGCTTCGCCCTGAACGCGGGACTTCAGGTAAAACATGCGTTTCACATCGCTGAGCTTGGCGTTTCTATGAATTAAGTCGCGAAAATGGTCTCGAAATGTTTCCCAATTCTCTCGCTTGCCTGAGAAAAAGGGTACCTTGATGGTCGGTAACCGCAACCCTTTTTGTATGTTTCCAACTGGGAACGCAGGTTTGGCTAAAAATTGACAATTGCATTTAACGCAGCTTGTCGTTCGGAGGTAGCTGAATGAGCACTTAATGATTTCCTTGAAAGGCTGAACAGTAATTTTCCAACATCTCGAGACGTACTTGTAGTGCTCCTAAAGTCCAGTCTTGTGTGATTGTGTGTTTGGAGCAACAACAACAAACAAAAAACAATAAGAGAAAGAGACGCAGCCGGCTTCCGCCCGCCAAGTTTATGGTGATAGAACAATTGGAAAGCAATAGCGACACGAGACGTGCTAGATTCTCGTATTTCCTTGTTGCTCTGAATGCATGATTATAAAAACTAGCTAGCAGGAGATCGCTCGACCGCGTGTTTCTTAATCATAGTAAATTGTATGCTTGTATATATATGAGAGAAATGAAAATAGTTCGATTGCTCCAAAAGTTATTTTCAGGCGGGAGTTCGCTCGACCACATGCTTTTAATTTTTGCAAGATTAACATAAGAGAAAGCTTTTTTTTATTTTTGCTCATTGATTTTGGGCGGGAGATCTCTCGACCGCGTGTTCGTTCACTGTATTTTTGTAGAACTAGACAAAGTCTATTCAGAAATTCTTTTGACAAGGGAAATGCTCGACCGTATTAAATATTGCATTAAAAATGTTTCTCAAATGATTGGAATTTTATTCACAATAAATAAGCAGCAATTTACCTCCGTTGGTCGCTGAATCCGGCTCGCTAGGACCATTATTGTTTTTACTGCGCGGGTCAGCTGAGAAAGAAGAACTTTGTATGTGTATTAAAGGATTATATGGTTTCACTTCACTGACATTACAGTATAATTTGAGTGGATATAAGAAACACGTCCTCGATACATCCAGTCGGGAGCGTAACTAACTGCCGACGAACAAAATGGAGCAGCGAGACAAAAGCGAAAGAGCCAAAGCGCTGGCGCCTTCTCACGGCAACAATCTGAACTTCAACACCAGGAATTCCTTGAATTCCATGAATTTCTTGAATTCAATGAATTCCTCTGGTATTCTCTCTGGAGCGTGACGTAACGTGACACTTCTTATGGATTCATTCGTCGTGCAATTATGCCGTAACGCGCCCTAAGAAGTTTCACTTCAAAAACTAAACAGAGATTGAGTCACAAAGTTTTGTCACTAAAACTAACATAAAGCCTATCTTGGAATATAGCAGCTTTTCACGACGTCTTTTTTCTTCTATTTTAAATCACTGTGTGTTGAATGTCGGTCAGACCAAACACATCAATAACAAAAAATTTTAGGAATTTTGACGGCATTTATGCAGGGGAAATTTCCCAAAATTTATGGAACATTGCTTAAAACTTTGTGAATATTGATACTCATTGTTTAGGGAAATCTCCCTAGAATTTTTTGGTATATTAATCAAAAACTGGTGAATTTTCCTCAAAACTTGATGGAGAGAGGTGGCACGTCGCGCCCTGGCGGATTTCTTATGAACTACCAGCTCAGAGCGACAAGATTTCTGAAATTGAAATATTGAAACCCCCAACTTTTGGGGTTGAACGTTGGTTTTACTTGGCGATGCATATCAAAGCTCACTTTGCGAAAAATATTCTTGCGAACTAAATTTATGTATATAGTATACTCCGCAGTCAAAATTAATCAAAATTGAAATTAGCACTACTAAACATTAAAACTTCAAATTCAACTTCCTTCAGGATTTAAAAACCTGGTATAATTTCAACGGTTAATGATTGGTAAGATCTTTATGTTAATTATTTCTATATTAGAATATTTAATTTACCCAAAACATAAAGGTTTTTGAAAAGAATTTAGTACAATGAGCTAAATTTTAATTTATATTATAGTAAAAGTAACTTCCAACCTAATAGAGGAAAGTCAGGTAGCTCCGACCACTCTATGCTTTATAATACACCATTTTTTCTGCGATGATAAATCAACACTTTTATCTTTCAAAATTGTTCCAAAGTGTAATATCAAAAATATAAAGTTATATCTTGATTGCGGTTTTGATTGGGATGCATAAATACAATTTTGAACTATTTTACCTGTAATTTTTGTTGAATAATTTCACGTATTTTCTTATCAATTACAGTTTTTGTAAAATGTCACAGTCAGGTATCCCCAGCTATATTTTTTCATGCACGAATTCAATTATTTTTCTTACGAAAATTAATTGATAACCATCAAATAAATAACCTCTCATAACTTTCTGCTGAATTTCAAGAACCTGCGATGATTTGTTTTATTTTCGGTAAGCATACTGATTCCACTTAAAGTTTCTTGTAGTTTTACATCAACTTTTTAAAATAAAGCTTCCAAATAAGTCCAAATAATAAGATTTTCTTGGTGGCCGTCGCTGATCGATACTCTTTTAAATCAATCAATGAAAATAAATATGCGGTCTATCATTCGAAAGAAGTGCAATCAAAGTTCGAGATCGTTCGAATCTTCTGTTCGGTTTTTGAATATAAAAATTCAAATTGTTGAACGTTTTACCTATTGACTAAAAAATCATGACAAATTTTTTGTAGTTACAGTTTTTAGTAGTGAACAACAAAAAAGAGTTCTTTTGGTTGCCAGACACCCAAATGTAAAAAATTCATATTTTCTTATATGATGCAAAAAAATGCTATTTTTACTTAAAAATCATAAGCAGTCGTCAGAAAAGGTAAGAAAATGATAAAGTACACAAAAGTTGAAGAACTGAAAATCATCTTTGGCCCTAGTCTCCATGTTCTCTCTTGGTCCTTCTGCAAGCCCAGAAGGTTCTAACAAACCT
Organism: Andricus grossulariae; assembly: GCA_011634705.1. Classification (NCBI taxonomy): domain Eukaryota; kingdom Metazoa; phylum Arthropoda; class Insecta; order Hymenoptera; family Cynipidae; genus Andricus; species Andricus grossulariae. The sequence goes on along the minus strand of JAABKJ010007545.1, from coordinate 105,174,462 downwards.
TCTGCATTGTAGTTCCAGGTGCTCTGTCCAATTAAGTTTTTTATCCAGGATTAGTCCCAAATATTTAACTGACTTAGAGACCTTTAGTCTCTTTCCGCTTAACAAGGGCGTTCACCATGTATTTTCTTGTGAAGACAACCAAGCTAGTCTTCTCCAGATTTACAGTGAGCCATGGCGAGTCGCGCCCGAGCTCGACAATATGCAGAACTGACCTTGTTAGGCCCATCAACGTCTCTAGGACTTTAGGTAAGCCCCTTTAGGATTGCAAAGTGATCTGCATGAACTCAGATATAGATCCTCTCTTCTTTGGCCCTGCAAAGAAGCCTATCCACAACTAGGCACCACAGGAAGGGCGAAAGAATGAGCTTCTGTGGACATCCCTGGTACGCGATACCTTGGACGCAGTTTTTCTGCCAGCTTGTTGTCTCGAGCTGCCTTGCCGCCAGCATGCTTCGGATCCAGCTACTATCCAGCCTTACTCGACATGTCGCATTTCGAAGCTGTTGTTCCAGGTATGCCAACGCAGCATGCAACGCTGTTTCCACTAAGTAGCCTGTTTGAAAAATGTGTTGCCCTTGGTGCAGTGCAGTTTTTCCAACGACTTCAGTATGAAGGAAATCACGCCGGTCGGCCGGAAGTCTTTGACGATAGTGTAGTGTAAGCTTTTCCTGGCTCGAGATTAAAAGACCGGTCTCTGTACTGGGGCAATGTTTGCCCTGATTAGCTTAGCTAGTGAAAAACGGAGCAGCTCCAGTTTCTGTTTTAATCTGCTCCCGGAACTGGAGCTCAAGGAACTAAACTGACAGGAGGTGGTTCAGGCACTCCTCTTTACTGTTGACAACCTATCCTGTCACGTTCCAAATTCAATGGGGCCAAGTTTAGCTTCCAAATTTTTTTATAAGAATTTTATCAAGCATCGCCGTCTCCGGTATACTCTCGGTATCTTCGTAAAAGACTCTTCAGTCTTCCTCTTAATATTTCCTAATGTGTTTCTTAGATTTCTTTTGAGCCACCATATACAAGGTCTAAACAGAGGGCACATTAGTCTTATTAGTTTTGTTAAATATAAAATATAAATATCAAGTAAACACTCGGGATTTAAAGTTATATTGAAGATCAAATGTATATTAGAATAGCTGGTTGAAATAGTACACAAGGAAATCGAGCACATTGTTACTGCGTCTCATTTCTCGAACAACAACTAGTAATCCGCGTGACTTTACTTGATCCGTAAAAGGGAAATAATAATATCAAACAGTTTTATTGTATACACTGTCCTGGTCTTCTTTTGAAGACTCTCTAGCTGATTCTTCCACCACCCGATCCCATTCCAGGATCTAGTGGCACTTAAAAGGCAAATAAATTCTCGTATAAGGAGATTAGAGTCATCTGCAGAGAATCCGCCGCGTGCTCTAAATCATCAGGCGTACTGTTGTAGCTGGAAGGAAAATTGACCAAACTTCCTTGAAGTGACTTTTCAAAGGCGTCCCAGTCCTTTTGCACTTTGGCCAGCCGGAAGACAATCTACTTATAGTCCTAGTGGGCCAAATCTTCAGATACCGTACAACCGATCTATTTGTCGAATGACCTTCATGAGCATAGAGTAAGATCTAGCACCTCGTTCCTGATTTTTTTCTAGAAGATGGGAGTATCACCTCGATTCAGAATCTCCAGCTTCGTGTCTGCCACTAATTCTAGGAGATCCCTGTCCCTGTAATTCATGTTTGTACTAACCGTGAGGTATATGTTCGTGTCGTGTCCAAATAGATCGTAGCTCCGCCCTCTCTTTGACAGAATTGTACGAAAGCCTCAACATATCTTGTAGAGCGGTCCCGCAGAGTCACCTGGGTAGCACGCCGAGGCCACGTGCATCTTGTATTCTTATTCGTATCCTCCACCTCGTCCTCAGAGCACAGTTTTGGCAGCAGTAGGGCGTTTATGTCTTTGACAGCTATGCATACTCTTGGTGATTTTTCTAGTGGACATATGTATAGACCCCCTGAGGCCGCAAATTTTCTCCCTGTGCACTCTGGCTTCTTGATTTAGGGCCAAACCTGTCTGCGCCACAACCATGCTCCAGGATCCTGCGCAGTTTAAGGTATCGTGGAATACTACTGCGAATCAAATCAAGTTATAAACATTTTCCAAACTCTCCTGATCGTCATCGTGCAATATTGCCACACAAGCGGACATTTTTCTCGTTGAACGAACCTCACCCCAACCTGTAAATGCAATATTCCGAACCTTGCATTGCAAGTTTCAGGAAATCTTTACGGTATTTTTGGTACTATCTAATGTCCGTGGCTCCGACCCTGGATCCTCTTATCTAGACCTTGTTCGAGCCTGAAACCGGAGGGGGGGGGGCGGTCTCCTTAGCCCGCTAGTCCCCCGACCATGATTCGGAATGACTATCGCTCCCGCCTTAAGATAGACATCATCGAATCTGGGAGTTCCCCTCTTGCGGAGTAAGGCGTCGATCTCCTTCGAGATCTCTACACTTAGTTTGGCTAAATTCTCAGCAGAAACAATCCTCCGGGTATCACGACGCGATGATGACCATAGCCATTCCGTTGTAGGCAATCGGCCCGTACGAAAGGCCCTGGTAGTCTAGCGCCATCAGTCTCTTAGTCTTCCTATCCGGGGGAGTGTCTTTTGGGTCTTTTTTTCTCTTCGCCTCACCTTGAGCCTGAGGAGTAGAGCTGACAGGCCCTTGAATTTTCGGAAACCCCGCTAGGGATCCTTTGGTCTGATTTTTGAAGCTCCTGCTTTGTTTGCATGACTCAATTCATTTTACCACTATTTCGGTTCTTCCCCCTCAATGAGAGCTCAGAAGTCTGATGCTCGACTTCCGAAATCTCGTCCTGGTCTGGACCTGTTGACAAGTCATCTCAGTGTTGACAGCTTTCTTCATTTTTGAACAAGTAGCCATCGTGCAGCTGCTTTCCTTTTGCATTTGATTTGAAAGAGGCTCTGTATCAGAGCTTCCTTTGGGTTTTTAAAAATAACCACATATAATATTAAACAAAATTAAGATTCAAAACAGTTGGCATACGACACGCTTATGGGTAAAAATCTACCCCTTTACAATTTCAATAATAAATTTCTCATTTAATATAAAAAACGTCATATTCCAATTGAAAAATACGATACTGTTATTTGGGATCGTATAAGATTTCGTTTACGTTTTGCACGTTAAGTAACATATTTTAAATAATTCAAAGAAGTATTTAGCGGCTTGTGTAAATTTGGCAGAGTTTGGAAAGAGATGACTATATAAACATTTGAATTTCTTTATGAAGGCAAAAGCTGGAATAACAAACTATTTCATCCGTTGCACGTTTTAATTTCTTCACAGGCAAAGGCTGAAATATTTTTCTATTTCAGCCTTTGCCAGTATAAAGACATTCAACCGTTTATATATCCATCTCTTTCTATTCTCTGCCTTTTTGAGGCGGGCTGCTCTGTAGAAACTGCGTTTCATGCCGGAACAGAGAGGGTATGCTCTGGGCGCCTTGTTATTGTTAGGTGTGGCATGCCAGACCAGCTGGTAAGCTGCATAAGAAGCACGCTACACCGGAGGCGACTTGAATCCAGATGGGGCGAAGGCCCAGTCAGGAGATTAGCGCCGCGAGCATGCCTGCAGGGGGGTGTCCTGTCACCCCTGCTATTGTGCATTGTAGTTGACGGCCGCCTTCGTACACTAAATAAGGAAGGGTATTATACCCAGGAATACGCAGGTGACTTCGTAATCCTAATCAGGGGGGCTCACCTGGAAACTTGGATGAGTCTTACGAGGTTGGCGCTGTGCATGGTAGAGCTCTAGTCCAGCAGCCCAGGGCTCTCGGTATATCGGGGAAAAACTAGCCTGGTCATTTTCACGAGAACTTAAAAACCCAGATAGTAATTTTCCGACACACTAACTGCACAGTGCCGGCAGGCTTTGCGGAGATATCAGCAGGCCAGTCAATTGACCTTGAGACAGATGCGGGTGCATATGTTGCTCATTACGCCGTCAGGCCCTGCCTGCACGAAATGCTGGCATCCTGCCGTTAACAAACGGCCTGATGCCGAAAAAGCTTTGAGTCCTCTGCAGCTCCTGCAGCCCGGCTGCAGTTACTGTGCGCTCACAAGATAACATGCACACCATGTCTGCGATCTATTGACTGTGTGAATGTATTATGTGCCAACACGGCCTGATGCTGAAATGCTGCGGCATAATTGTTATCTGAGAAGTGTCAAAAGTTGACTCCTATGCATTCTGTGTTAAGAGGCTGGCGGACTCAGACTTGTTTAAATATCTTGGGGTAATCCTAGATAGCAAACTGAACTGGGCGAAGCATCTGGAGGCTCAATGCAGGAAGTTGGTCATGACATTTTGGATGTACAGAAGAGCCTTTGTTTTGACATGGGTCAAGGGCCTAAAATGCTTGTACGGCTCTACTCAGTTGTCCTTAAACCAAGGCTCCTATACGTTGCCATGGTCTGGTGGCCACGGGTGAAACTCAAATCGATGCACGATAGGCTGCAACGTTTACAAACGCTGACGTCTAGGGGTGTGACGGCAGCAATGAGGACTACACCCAAAGCGGCGGTAGGATTTATGCTCTGTGAAGAACCCCGACACGTTGCGTTAACTGTCAAGGCGGTTTATGCGATGGGCCGTCTGGCAGGAGCAAATAGATGGACTCGAGGGACTATAACCACTAGGATCCCAAAAGACATCAGCACACTGCCAATTCTAGAAATGAAGCAAGATAAAACAATAAAACGCTCTAACTTCACCAAGACTTTCCGCGACTGCATCCCAAGCAGGGATATGTGGAAAGCAAATGGCAACACGCTGCTTCAAGAAGAATTCACACACAAATGACTCCAAAGGAGTGGGAGGGTTAGGGGCAGGAACCTATGATAGGGCGGGAAGAAGGGGGATAGGGATCCCACTCTAGCCATCCTTCGCTACGCTGACACATTAATAGAGGCAAAAGCTGCTGGTAGGCAGATTACAAGCTACTCGAACAGCCAAGTGGTATCAGCTGTAATTGGGAGACTAGACATAACATCAGAGCCAGGTTGTGTATGCAAAAAGGTATTAAACCAACTTGCAGAAAAGAACAACGTGGCTCTCATATGGGTTCCTGGTCACACAGGGATCAAGGGTGACGAAAAAGCGGACCAGTGGGAAAATGTCGGCGCAACAAGTGAATACATAGGACCCGAACCGGTACTAGGACTAGCGTCTTGCTGAGCTATACGTACAAGTCTCCTGGGCTATACGTACAGGAAGGACAGAGTCTGGGAAATCCTGAGATTACCCAAGAAAGATATAAGGACAGTGGTTCAGATGCTTACGAAGAACAACCACCGGAACTATCACATGTATAAAATGGGGTACAACCCCACGACCGAGTGCCGGAAATGCGGCAGTGATAATCCCTGTATGTCTTATGCCAGTGCCCGGCATTAGTTAGGCTCAGGCAACAAACCCACCTGAGGAGATTATAACGCAATCAGTGGCTGACATACTGGGCTTCATTAAGATGTCTGGAATCAACTACTGAGAGTGAATATTTAGGAATATGGATTTACTTGAGCGCCAGGGGGCCCCATCAGGGCTCCCCGCCCGCCTATAAACTGAACTTAACTAGCTTTTCACCAAATGGAAGATTTTTGGGGGTGTGTTTCTAAAATCAAATAAACTTTTTTTGCCATCCAAAATTGAGTCAAGTAATTATTTTTTAAACAAGTTATTGTTTCCAGTTTATGCAGGACATCAGCCGAAAAAAGGAGTTGCGTTAATATTGACATAGATACGATTTCTGGTTTCGAAAATTAAGCGCGCGATGTTATAATTGTATCCTACACGCCAAAAATTCAGAATGTGGAAGAAACTATTAGCGACAAATGGCTTTATGCAGCAACGACAAGAGTAAAACATAGTTTAAAACTCTACGGTTCGTCTAAAAATGTTAAGGCAAGTAAAATAAAAAATATTCATATGTAATTATTTAGAAATAATTTTATAAAGACTTTTCATTTCAACCTTTTGTGTTATTCACTTCTAAATCAGCAATTGATTTTTCAATGTGATATCAAGTTAATTAAAAAAAAATCTGCCCGCTGCGCGGGTGCATTCTTATCGCGCTGTGCGTACGGCTCGTTTTGCTCGCAAGATGGTTCTCGCGCTTCACTGAAAAAAATGGTTTAGCTGTCCCAGCTAGAAGTTTAGCTGGATTTCGTCTTCTAAGAAAATATAGCTGTGTTACCTAAATTTCTGGCTGGGTTACCTAAACATCTAGCTGTTTTAGCTAATTTTTCCATCTAGAAATTATCTAGATAAATTAGCTAGATAATTTCTAGTTCCAGATTACGAAAACAATATCATCTGAACCAGTTTCCTCTAACAATCCTACAGATGGCAGCGTAATGCCTCTAGCTTCTGGACATTTTTTGCAATCTCCAGGCTGGCAATCTTCGGTTACAAGACAACACATCACTTTAGGAAAAATTTAATTTCGAATATCTTTGATATTCGCTCCATCACTTCTCTGTTTTTTTAATCCAATCAGTAAATGCTCAAAATTGGCGCAATAAATGCAAAGACATTCCTCTTTTAAAGGGTCAATTTGAACCCGTTTTGGCCACAGAGAGTAAAGTTTTGTCTTTCCAATTCTTACGTTCGGATTTTTTTCTCGAAACAGGTGAAATATATCACGGATACTTCGCGTTCAATATCTCTTTAACTTTTTAATTCTTTCACCATTTTCCTTAACTGAAATTAGGTCGTTCTTTTTTGGGCTTTGTCTGGTACAATCTACGTGATCACTTAAATAACATTCTAATGCTAATTGCACTTCTATATCACTCACAGGATATCCGCTGTATGGGTCAGGAGTGTAATATATTATTTTGTAAATCGAAAAGTCCTGGATTGATCTATCATGTATTTGGATATTTCAGGACACTTCAAAAGCAAATCTTGCTTCGTATATTCTCTTGGCACCACCGTCAGCAGACGGATCTTTCCTTGCGCATTTGTACAGTTTTTCAAAGCTTTTTGAAATTCAGATACCCATTCGTCGCAAAGAGAGCACTATTCTTATGGCAATGATACATTATAAACTTTTGAAAGCTTACTGGTCGTCGATTCCGTAAATGCATCTATCAGCTGTTTTCTTTTTTTGTAAGCATAGTTTTCTCGGGACCTTTCTTTAATAGTTGATGGATTTCGACAAGGCGAAACATCTAATTTTCGATCTGAAATTTCATTATTTATTTCCTCAATCAGAAGAATTGGTTTAAATTCTTCGTCTTTATACTCTAACTGTTCATTTGCACGTACGACTACATCATCCAGCATTGTTTCTTCGTCATCGGAAATAGCCTGACTTGAAGACACGCGAAACTCACCAATAATTCGGCGGTAACAATTTTAAGAAACACTGTTGCTTGAAATCATTCTTCTTTCTGAGAAAAAAGGTCCTAATAAAACAGCCAACTCACGAAGCTTTACAAATGGGTCACTAGAATTTCTGTATATCACTTTCTTGTGAACAGTTTCGAAGTCAGGAAATTTTTTTCGCTTACTTAAATATATTGATTGTAAAGCATTGGCCATTTTATCTTAACGATTGAAATACAACTACAAATCTATTTTATACTTTTTATATTGACAACATTTTTAATTAACTTCATAGTGATACATCACATTGAAAAATAGTTGATTTACAAAAAAAAGTTTTTCTGTAGGAAGAAATAGTTTAGAGAGGACAAATAAAGTAAAGCAATCCTAAACTTGAAACTGAATTTGGATAGAAAATCGATCCAGGGAAACGGTTTGAAACAACAAGCCTACTGAGATAATATATATAATGATTTTCTTAAGTAAACGATGGTTAATAAAAAAGTGTTGCGATAAAAATTTTACAGTAAAAAAGAGTCGTTCGTTTTACAGAAAATGGGTTTTTTAATAATGAAGTAGTCCCATTCTAGCAAAATAATAATGGAATAGTAAAAGAATCACAAGTTTATTTTACTGAAGTCAATTTGCAAAAATATTGATTATTACTTTAGTGATTCCAGTTACTAATCAATCAGTGAATTTATTTTTTCTAAATAAAATGATGGACTTGATGTTTATCTTGAACGTGCTTATTCGATTGATTGAATTTCGTTGTGTCTCTGGCTTGCTTGAGTGTACAAGCATCAAAGAGATTAGTGAACAAATTAAGGTGGAATAGATTAGATGTCTGAATAATTCTTGATTTTTCGTAAATTGTAAATTGTAAAATTTCAAATTGTCTAAATTGTGTAAAATTGCACAATTTTTTAAAACACAGTTAATTTTATTGCAAACAAGGTCTTTTTTACAAAGAAATATGAATTTTCAGCCCAAAAAGACAAATTCATAACAAAGGTGTTCAATTTTCGAACAAAAAAGATGACTTCGAACAAAACAGTTTATTTTTAACTCAATAATTATTTTTTTTTTAAATTGTAGGATTTTCAACAAAGTGATTGAATTTTCAACAAAGATGAATTTTGAACTCAACTGATGAATCTTCAGCACGAACGATATTAATTTTTCACAAAAAAGTCCAACTGTCAACCAAGTGGCTGAATTTTCAAGCAAAAAAGAATAATTCTCATCAAAAAATATAATAATTAATATTTCTACCAAGGAAAGATTTTGGTTTTAAACACGATACAGTCGAATTGCACCAAAAAGATGAATTCGCTAAGGAAATTTAATAGTTGATATTTTAACAACAACAAAACTTAATCTTTTATGAAAAACTATTTAATTCAACCAAAAAAGACGAATATCAATCAAAAATATTTGAATCCTCGTCCAAAAGGGGTTAATTTTCAACAAGAATAGGTTAAGAAGACGAATTTTCAACAACAGTTGAATTTGTGATAGGAAAAGATTTTTTAGCCAAGAAAGAAAAAAATTTGAAGCAAATTGTTAAATTTTTTAGCCGCGATTTCTTTATGAACAAGTTGAATTTTCCATCAATAGCATTACTTTTTTGAAAATAAAAACGAATTCTCACAATAAAAAAAAATATTCCTAAAAAACTTGTATATTTTCCATGTGTGATGTCAGATTCTGCCACCCCCCCCCCTTGTCACAAATCGTCACAAAACCTGTTAACCCCCCTGCCTCTGGTAATGTGACGTAGTTTTTCAACGGCTTCTAGAATATATATTTCTAAATTGTGTACACTCTTCAACTCTTGAAGAATGCCGAATAAAAAAGTGTTAATCTTCAGAGCTTCAATTTGGAATGGTTCACAGGGAAAGTATCTGATAGTGTGTTCGTTGTTTGGACTTGTTCCTCGCTGTCTACAATTTTTTTTAATTTCTGTTTTGCATTTTATTATTTACAATGTGACAAATTGAATTTCGTTCATTTTTTTAAATCTATTTTTTCTCAAACTAAGTATGGTAAAATATTATTTGCAAAGCCTAGAAGAAGTAATATCGCTTTCGAAATTCCACAGTATTAATAGTTTTTTTTTTATTATCTTATTTTGAAATTGCTTTTCTATCATGGCAAGTAGGTGAGGGGATGAGTATTAAGGGAAAAATAGTCCGGACACGTTAAAAAAATTTGTTGACCTTGAAAGATGGTCGCAAGATTGCGATTCTTAAACAAATTTTCAGTTTTTCATTTTTATGAAGGATATAAATTTTTTATTTTAATCACATGATACACGTTTTCGTTTATAGTGCTTTCCATTAAGGTTCTACGACAAAACCAAGACTACCATCGTATTATACGTAAAAAAATACGTGAAAAACAGATGTAACATGTTTTAAAAATGTCGTTAAATTCGAGAGAATCGAGAGGATTCCAGAGAAAATCACCTGCTTCCGGCTTAGTTAGGTATAGCAAATCATCTGGTCTGATAACCAAACTTATAATTTCATCTTTAAAATGCGATGCACGTCTCCGATGTATTTCTTCACGAAGAGTACGATCGTGTTATGGGTTCTATTATAAAATTTATCTGATATGTTCATTTGCGACCTTCTTTCAAAGTCAAAACATTTTTTTAACGTGACCGGACTATTTTTCCTCTAATCCTCATCCCCTCACCTACTTGCTATAAAAATTTCATCGCTGTAACTTGCTCCAATCTCGAGATCTACGATTTGAACACAAAATTTTTCCGAATTTCCCACTGTGTGGCGTCACTAGTTGACGGCCATATTTCACCCACGAAGCGGGGAGGTGCCATAACCAGTAGCCATTTTCCATCGTCGGCACCATGACGTCGCGTCACTACCCTACGGCCATGTTTCACCGACGAAGTAGGGAGGTGACACAACGAGCCGCCATTTTCCATCGTGGGCACCATAGCGCAACATCATTACCAGACGGTCATGCTTCATCGAACAAGTGAGAGGTGCCACAACTAGCAACCATGTTTCGCCGTCGACATCATATCTCAGCGCCACAACGGGCGGCGAGTAGCGTTACTGAATCACTCACCGAGTCAAACGAACCATCCCTTCAACCCCACACCATTAATCTTCACTAGCAGTGTCGAAGGCAGTACGTAACAGAGTCGACTAACCCTGGATCACGGCATGGCTGAACGACACCGCGTTGCTAAGATTCAGTAAACGTTCATCTTCTAGAAAGCGCGCGAGGACCAATGAGCAGCAAGCAGCAGAAGTACGAAGGTACCCATTGATCGAGATCGACAGGCCAGTCAACTTCACTCCAACCGACCAATCGACAGGCGCGACACAAAGAGTTGAGAAGGAAGGAAGCGGAGAAGAACGCTGGACGTGTCACTTGTATCTCTTGGCTTGACGGCGGTATACCCGGTATAACCGGATCGGAGAAATCATACGAGTATTAAACTGGAAAAAAAATTATAAATCATAAAAAAGATGGATCCGAGGAAAAAACAGTATGCATGATGGCTGAAAGGTGAGTGGCCTCTTTACTAGTCTCCGCAGTGTTTTAGTTTGCACTCACGACCAAGCGATCGGTCGACCATTTCTGGTACCTGTAAGATTCACTAAAATGTTTCAGTCACTTTTGGTAAACTAAATGAACTGATGAAGTGTTCCTCTCTAATTAAATAAATACTTCTTCATATCGTGAGCTTTTTAAATGGAATCGTGGTAAATTTCACAACCGTCACTTCCCTAAATTAGTTCTCTCTCACTCTATCGATCTCACCGCTCTTCTCATGCACAACAGCGAGTTAGCTAGTTAGCCTAGTTGTTGCGACGGGACCGGAGCCGGCGGGGCTCGGATACGGTAACCTATCTGGCGCCTATAAAAGAAATTCAACAAGCTTCGTGGGTTAAAAGTTCGTAAGTTAAAAGGATGTGACTCACGAACACGGTTGACTCCGGAGATTTGTGTCGCATCTAAAGGGTAAGTAAATATATATATATATATATATATATTTTGGCACGCGGGAATGGCTTTAAGGTTACGAACCAGTGATAGTTTCGCACCTCCAAGAGCACCTATCACAAGGACCGTACATTAGGTTGCCACACGGACTCTGGACACTCTGTACTAAATAGTAACTTTCCCCGGTGCGGCCGTCGACTTGCTAAATAACCTTACGTATCCAATTCGGACCTGTTAAGGACCTATATATAGTTAGAAGTTTGTCATGAGGACAACCATAGAAAATCGCAGGGAGATGGTGCTAATCTGAAAAATTTTACGTGCTCCCAACGAAAACGCTGTAGAATTTCAGCCGTAACGTTTCTCGTAGTCAAGGAGAACTATGTCAGGACTCGAGTGCGCAACAGAAACATTTGTCCAGAATACGAAGTTCCGGTATATGCGGCGCTTCTTATTTTTGACAATTGAATTTATTTCCCTAGGAGAGTATAGCGGAGCGCTATTTGGGCTAATGCCTTAGGAGTGACAGAGATGGAAATAAAGCACTCTTAGTGCCGCATTGTGCATTTGGATGTAGGTTGTTCCCGCATGAGTTGGATAACTAAATAGTATGTGTTCTAGATGCTCGGGGTGTGCATGACACGCTCTTCAGCTATTACTGGGAATGTCTGGGCTCAAAATGTGGGGACGGTATGCTAGAGTGGAAATAACACCGTCCTGTCATTCCAAAATGAAACCCTTGGTGCCCGACTTCAATCTGGGTGATTTAAGAAAAGCAAACGCTACTTCATACGACCTCGACTGATCCTCTACATTTCTGTGGAAGATGCCCTGCATCCTCTTATCCAGGAGCTGTTCGTGAAAGTTTTTCTCTTGTGCTTTTTTCAATCTGGGCCTTCACGAGTGAGTACTCGAGATGGGTACGATTTGATGCATTTTGTTCACCCATGATATCGAAGTCAAGGCCGAGTGTTTCATCAGCATTCTATTGTAAAGAAGATCAAGAATCAGTATTCGGCGACCACCTTGACGGCGTGAGATGTAAAGTCGCGAAACAGAAGACTTAAGGTGCATGCTATTGTTCATGTACATAACCTTTCGGGATCCAATACCGAGGGATCTGAGCTCGTCTTTCGTCCATGGAACCACTCCAAATGCATAGAGTACCACTGGGACGGCGAGCGTGCTTGTCGCGAGTACTTTGTTCCTCGCCGACAGTTCGGCAGACTATATTCGTAGGATGAGACTTTTGTATCTGCATCGGAAAGTATCCTTTATAGATGTCACGTCCTGAATGCAGCTCCGTAGCACGCCGAGGAATGTATAGGTCTCCCCAGCGCCGAGGTGTGGTATAGCGCTTCTGTCGACGAGCTCAGGGTCTTCGCGGATGTCATTAAGTTTTAATTTCTTCAAATAAACCTTGGCGCATTTCTCTAACCAGTACTCCATTCAAATATCTTGAGTGTACTCTTTGACAATGCCTAGAGATAGATGCAGTTACTCTTTATTTTTAGCATAGATCTTAAGATCATCCATGTAACATACATGAGTGACCTCATGCTTTCGATTTCCAGGTTTGCCGCAGAGGTACCCTTCGGAATGGCAAAGTGCGAGAGATAGTGGTAATAATGTGAGGCAAAAGAGGGGAGGGCTCATGGTGTCGCCTTGAAACACACTTCTCTGAAAGGTGGCACTGTTAGTGGTCACAGGATGTTTTCTAGATGAGATAGTAAATCTGGTTTTCCAAAGCGGCATTAATCTCCCTATGCATCTCACGATTTGTGGATGAACCTTTAAGCTTTCCAACAGACAGATGATAAGTCTATGGGAGGTTGAATTGAAAGCTTCCGGTAATCAATCCAGGCCATCGATATCTAACGCTGATAGAATGCTGCGTCTTTACAGACACATCTATCGATGAGCAGGTTCTCCCGACATCCTGCAATGCCTTTCTTTAAGCCGCGTTGTTAGAACATCTCTCGCCACATAGGTCGAATTTTCCGAACAATCCTATAATTTAGGATAGCTTTGAAGATCTTATACAGTGTTTTCAGACAAGTTTTCAACCTGTAATTCTTAGAGTCAGCTAAGTTGCCCGTCTTCAGCAGGAGCACTGCGCGCTCTTCCACCAACCACTCCGGAATGGACTCTTCCGACTTCAGATATGAGGTGAAAATGCGCGCCAGATGCTGGTGGGCTGAAGGAAACTTCTTCCACAAGAAAGTCTTGATACCATCTGGTCCCGGAGCGGAATCGTTCTTCGTGCCTCTTAATACTTTTTTCACCTCCTAGGTAGTGATAGGTGGGCATTCCTCCTCATGTGTTATGAGGGCGCTAAACAGCTCCTCGAAGCTATTTATATTCTTTGAGTTATCTTAAGCTAGATGCTGCACTTTGTAGACTTTTGTCCAAAAAGCCTCGTACTCCAATGGTTTGGGCGGGTGGACGGCAGTAACTGGAGGGTCTTGGAAGAGTCGATATGGGTCAGACAAAAACTGTTCATTTTCTGAGACCCACCTCTCTCTCCGCTCTAGACTCCCCCTAGCGTTAGATAGTACTCCTATTCTGTCAGCAATATGCTGCGTGATGATCAGTAGCTTTGACTTGTTGAGCGTGTGATGACAGATCCGCAGTTCGCGTGCGAACTGTCGAACCTTAGCAGTGAAAGTCCTGCCAGAAGTTATGTAATCAATGATACACTGAATGCGGGACGCTTACTGCCTTGCATATGCCAAAGCTCTGGCTGCATTATATACTCTACAATTGATAGTCCAGCGGTCGTATTCTTTGGAAAAATCTCCACGAAGCTCGTCATCCAGTTCAACCAGATCTTTGGGCTTGAGAGAAACCTGATTGTTGGTGTTTCTCCGGGTCTGGAAGCATCGCTCTTCCTCTGTTGGATGCTTGCTCGCGGTTGATCTCAGTGTCGCCTTTCTTTCTCTGTTGCCGGCTTGCTCCGGCTGCGTTTGAGTAGGCGCATACTCTGATAGATCGCCCGGTATCCCAGAGTCACCGTTAGAATCACCTTACCTAGGTGCCATTCAGCTTTGGCAGGGTTTTCACGCCTTCGGTGGCTTTGTCATAGACCCTTCGGTTCGACTCCAATTTGGTTTTGATTCCTTTGGAATAGAACTGAAGGGCCTATGGCAAAGCCACCTAAAGCGCCCTCAACTTGCAGTCCCTGTATCAATGGTTTCTGCTGAATATGGTTACAATCATTATTAAGCAGTCGCAGAAAATTGTCCAATGATGGTCCTGAAGGAATAACCCCCAAGCAGAGGCGTAACAACCGTGCCGACAGCTGAATGGCACCTGGGTGAGGTGTCTTAAACGGTGACTTTGGGATACCGGTCGACCTCTCAGAGTATTCAGCCTTATCCTTGCACGCGGGGCTCTACAAGGATGGATGAACCCTTTCCCTAGCTGCTCGTGGGAACAACAATAACACAAAGTACGACAATGTACCCGACAATGGGTAAAGTACCCGACAATGGGTTGGCAAACAATGCCGATCCTCCTAGAAATCGGGGTGCTAAAAATAATTTACATAGAAAGATGATAACGAACCGGCGAAACGCCCACATTTAGTGGACGAATCAACTCAAGGATGACTTGCTGGACTGCTACGATGCCAGCATTATCACTGTTCACCGAGGCTTTATGGCGCGTATGAACACTCTGTGGTGCCAGAAACACCCAGAGCTTCAGCACGTTTTGATTCAATCATTGCGAAATCAACGTGCCTACCTCTGGAAAAATGGATATGTATGCGAAGCGCTACCCCAACCGCTGCTTGATCAAGCTTCAGCCGGAGATGACGACGCTACTCGTGAAAAAGTGAAAGTTTCGCACGTTTTTAGCGTCACAGTAGGGCTTGTTTTAAATTCAAATCGCTACTCACTCAGAACCTAATTTACTGTTGCCAGCTCCTACCAAGGTAGGAGTCACAGGACAAAAGTAGAGGCTAAATTTTGACTCATGTACACCTAGGTAAAAGAATTATTAGTATAAAAAAATACATTTTTTGATACAAACAGATAATGCGGCTTTATTCTACACGACTATATTCATAACGCATTTTAAATTTCAGATCAAATCAGAAATAAATGATAATGAAAAAATTTTAAATACTGAAGTAAATCCATGCTTTTTATTTAAAAAATATTAATGAATATGGTATCGCGACAGCTGATTACAAGGTAGTTAAAAAAAACTAAACAGGACAATGTATTAAATAAAGCATTCAGATATTTTCCTGGTGGGTGGTCTGAAAAACAGCAAAAAAATGAGTTTAATATGCCGTTTCTGGTAAAAAGAGTGGCGTTAACCATGGCTAACGGATGCCTCTTGGGGGGCCACAGAGTTGCGAAGTTAGTAGCATTAAAGCCTCTAATCCTTCATGAATTGCATTTCAGTCACTGTAATAGTAGCCACAAGAGATCACTCGCAAAGACTCTCGTAGCTTAAGATTTTTAGTACGTCTCACCATTAAAAAAAATGAAAATTATAATTATTTGTCACGATTTTAGGCCACTTTTTAGAACTCACGAAATTTTAACCTCAAAACTAAAAGATTATTTTCTCGGAACTGAATAATTTTTTTTTATCAAACTGTTTTCCCTTGTATTCAGTAAGTCAACATCTCGCGAACATATCATCAGTTTATTTTTCAATTGAGCATTTTATTTTTTATCGCTGTCTCAATTCGACTCGGACAGGTTAGGGGGCTTCCATAACCACGAGTCCCAATTTTGACCACTTTTTGACACCCTCCCTTCGTTTGCCCACGTGGTCCACCGTGGCATTCTCGTCGAACCCCCTCCCCCTAAAGAAACCACGTGGTTTATGGAGGGCCCCTTCAAAAAAGTTTCAACCCGACATGATCACTTTCGGACAATATTTTCTCATAACTGGACCTTTCCACCCTTCAGTTCTGCAACAGTGATGATTTTAATGAGGTTGAAGGTCATTAAAAAAAATTGCAATATAAATGTCTTCAATTTCAAATATTTCCAATTAAAGACTAATTAATATTTAATGTGCCTAACACAAAATATTACAAGTTTGAATGAAATAGTTCAATTTTTAAGATTTTAAATCGAAATTTATTCAATCTTTTACATTTACAATTGCAAACTCTTTGATTGCGATTAAACATAAGCTCTACATCTGAATAGGTAGTTTTGTACTGCTGAAATATTGCGAAGTCGCTTAGTAATTGCTTTAGTAAGAATTTCTAACAGTCCATGGTAGAAAACTGCTAATTTATTTAGTAAGACTAAGCAATCGATTGACTAAGCCTTACTTAGTGAATCAGTAGTTTTTAACTGAAGATTAATAGACATGCTAAGTAAAGAAATTGACAAACGATTTCGCATAATTTCTTAACTAGAATAATGTTTATTCAGATTTAGAGAGTAGGTGTCAACTGTTTGGCACAGCTGTGAAATTTATCTGGCGGAGGATATATTTCAGTTTGAGTATTGCTTTACGGCAACATATTCTGGATATCGGTTCTTGTACTTTAGTTTGCACTCGAACATTTCCATTATAAGCGAAAATACTAACCGATTTTCATGTATCCTCTTTTTCACTTTCTTCTAATTATATAAATTAGTTAATTCAGTTAATTGAATTTGATTTAAGGCATGCTGTCGAAATTTCAGTTTTTTTTTAACCGGCCTTAATCTCAAAATATTGACAGTGTTACCCTTTCCAATTAATTCCTCTCGCAGCGGGGTATCGGCCTCGTCTCGTTCGGCAACGGTCGACGACCACACAGCAAATACACAGAGGCATCTAATACTGAGCATCACTGCTATTATAGTTTTGTCTTCGATGATCAAAATAGCAACAGTTTTTCGAAAAACCGACTCTGTATGGCAAAAAAAGAATACACTGCAGACGGCTTATACAAGAGGTTAGACCAAAATATTCAGGCGCTCGGCCTGAAACTTGAATACTGTAGACCCATTCTGATAAAGGGCCTTAGGACCTTCGTTGTAAGAAACCCATAGCGAAATAACAAGGGTTTCTTACAACCATCGCACGGTCAAGTGAAAAATTTTCTCGCATGGCGATATTACTTTCAGAGAATACGCTCTAGCTGTATCATCACGCGCTTAATACTTTGGTAGTGTAAAGGCTTGCCACGCTAAAATTGTATGAGCTGAAGCAAATATAGTACGAACTCCTAGCAAATTTTGTACGTTAAAATTTAGTACTTTAATATGGATATTTTAACTTACTGTTATACTTAAATATGTTTGTTGCGTGTATGAATCTTATAATAACTGGCAACAGATGAGTCAGTCTCAGTCGATCCTTCTGGGAATACACTACTAAGGAATAAGGTACCAAAGTTGATCAATCTTTGGTTCCAAATAAAGTCTTATTAAACTATACTCAAAGTATCATAGTTCGTCGGTCTGGCTTCATGTATAGTTGAGATGTTCAGAATTATTAACGTGTTGTTCTTATAATAATCATGATGTTTATTTAAAAATAAGTTTTCAATTGAACATTAACTTACTTTCTGTTACAGAATGTAGCGACGAAATGCCGTGTCAAGGCTTAGGAGAACATGCGCATTTTAGTAATTTTGGTATGGCTTTTCTGACTTTGTTCAGAGTGGCAACTGGTGACAACTGGAATGGTATTATGAAAGATACTTTGAGAGATAATTGCGATGATTCTGAAGACTGTGTTCGAAACTGCTGTGTTAGCTCCATTATTGCTCCTATTTTTTTTGTAATATTTGTTTTAATGGCTCAATTTGTTCTCGTTAATGTCGTAGTTGCGGTATTAATGAAACACTTAGAGGAAAGTCATAAACAGGTTCGTATACGCTCCTTTATACATTTCTTTTACTTAATTATAAACAATAAATGTTTCAGGGTTCATATAAGAAAATCATCGAATGGTTATTGTTTACAAGTATAAAATGTGGTTGTAGTCATTTTGATACTTGCCATTCTTTAATAAGACCCATATTTTGGATTCAAGATTAGAATTATTACATTCTGATTATGTAAGGAGTATTTGTGCCAAACATCAGGTCTCTGAAAAAGAATATTTTTATGATTTTAAGAATTATTAGTATATTATATCACTAGTAGCGTTAGGCAGGTCTTTGCGGAGACTGCAGGGCCGTCTAAAAAGTAAGTCGTGAAAATATACGACTGACGTGGCAGTAATCTGCTTAGGCTGTGATTTATAATCTCGTATGTCGCGAAATTCCAAATGTGGTTCGGCTTAGGATAGAGTATTATGTATGTATATGATTTGAAAAAAGGGAATAAGCTGTCCCAGCAGGGTCCCACTGGGAGAAACTGCCATCCAAAAATGGCACCAGCTCCTATCAGAACCGCGGTAAATCACACCTATGGCCACGTCTCACGACCGTGAGATGAGTGGTCGCAGGGCACGATGAAATCACAATGATAGGCCAGCGAAACCTTCGTGTGTCTTGAGTTCACGAAGTGACCCAAGAATGACAGGTTTCTGCATCGATCTCGCAAGTGCCTAGGTATATTTTTGACACGCGGGTATGGCTTGAGGGTTACGAACCAGAGATAGTTTCGCTCTTCCGAGAGCACCGATCATGAGAACAATAACTTTAACCGAATATTTTGGGTACATTTGTTGCGGCTCCCTTTTAACTTCTTGATACCTGTCCTCCTTTTCCGAAAATCGAAGTTCCAGAAAATTTGGCACTTCTTGTTTTGGAAAATTGACTCTATCTCCCTCACAGCGTCCGGCATGACAGGGTCGCAGCCAACACCACGAAAGCGACAAAGATGAAAAAAAGTACTCTTAGGGCCACATTACGTCTGTAGAGATACGTGGTTTTCGAGTGAGTGGAGCACCCGGATAGTATGTGTTCTAGGTACTCAGCGTGTGCATGACACGCTCTGAACCTATCGCTGGGGAATTCTTGACGTTAGATGCGGTTACGGTATTCTAAGGTGAAAACAAAACCGATCTGGCAAGCGAAAATGCAACCCTCTGTATGTGAATTAAGTCCTCATGATCTAAGAAAAGCAAAAGGTTGCTCCTTCGAATAGGACTGATCTTCTATATTTATGTGAAATTTTCCGTCGATTTTCTTGTAGACTAGCTTCTGCAGGATTTTTTTAACCTCTGCTTTCTTTTTTTTTTTGGCTTTCCGATGTGAGAAATCCATATGGTGTAATGCACTTTCCTCACTTCTGATCTTAAAACTCAGGACAATTGTCTAAACCGCTTGCACCGCGGCTTTGTGAAAGAACGCTCATTTTCTAATCATTGAAGATTCAGAAGTCCGCGTCCGCCTTGATGTCGTGAGATGTATAATCGCGGAACAAACGAATTGATATGCAAGCTCCTATGCATATGCATGATCTTACGCGTGGTGATACCAAGGGCCGTGATTTCGATCCTCGCCCATTGAACCACCCCAAACGAGTAGAGTAGAACCGAGACAATAAGCATAAAACCCGTATTTTGTCAACAATATGCTGCTTGCATGTCAGCAGCTTTTACTTGTTCAGTGTGTGATGGTAAATCCTCAGTTCTTGGGCCAACTTTCGAACCCTTCCCGTGAATGGTCTACCAGATGTTATGTAGTCAATCACACATTAAACACAAGACGCATTCTTACTTGCCCATCCAATCTTCTTATGCAGTTGATGCAAGCGTCTTTTGGTCTTTTCATTCATCTTCGGTTTTAGCTTCAAATTTGAATCAGTCAAAGCTCTCGCCACATTATAAATCTTAAGGCTTAGGATAAACCTGAATGGTTTTTTTCCTTTTTGCCCTGATATTGCGATCATCTATCAGTACGTGCCTGCTTTTTGCGGTTGTTCTTAATCTCGCTTCCTCCTCTTCTTCTGCAGCTTGTTCATACAGCTATTCGGGAAATTCCTACGCATAACATAATAATGCTGGCATCGTAGCAGTCTAGCAAGTCGTCCTTCAGTAGATGCATTCTCTCAATATAAGCGTTTTGCTAGTTCGTCGTCGTGGTTTCATTTAAATTATTTTCAGCACTGTTTCGCATCAGCACTGTTTGCCGACCCATCATCGGATGCTCTGTGTGTTCAATCATTTTAAACCGTATCTACAACCTTTTTGTGATTTGGTAGTGTGTTTGATATTTTCACGAGTAGTTAGGGAGAGGGTTCGTCCATCCTTATACAGCTGCGCGTGCAAGGAAAAGGTTAAATACTATGAGAGGTTTAATACTATAAGAGGCATAGGAGGAGGCCTCTCAGTTCGATTCCGACGGAATTATTATTATTATTATTATAAATTAAATTAAATTATTATGTGAGAAGTTCTAGGCTCCGGACACGAAGATCATGGTTCCTTAAAGCAACCAATCCCGACGCAACTGAAACGTGTACGTCATCCACTTCTGCTCCTTGTGTTCTAGAAGGTAAGCAAGAGCGCGAAATTTACGCGAGGCAACATCGTTCAACACTGTTCCTTGGAGTCAGATCTCTGGCCGCGGATGAGCTCACGCAGCAGTGGGGACAGTTCGACATGAAAGTTTCACATCTGGATACTATTTAAAGCTACTAATCTTTGTAGAATGTTATGAGGAACAGTGATGACGGACCAGATGAAGTGATCCTAGGAGAACAGTCTTTTGCATCCGGTTCGCGATGGAATGAGCCTGACGCTGGCAAGCCGGAATCTTGTTGAGTTGGCTAAGAAATAAAGCTTTCATACCTCCAAGACAGCCGATTATGAACACTACAAGATGGCTGGAGTTCCCCCTGGACATATGGCAAGGCGGACAATAGATCAAGACCATAGACGTGTCCAAGATGGTAATATAACATTTTTAAAGCCGCGTTGTGTCTCTATGTACCCGTAGCGTGCATACTTTGAGTATCCACTGAGAACATGTCCAAGTATTCCTGGCTCCTGCTTGCACGCTCGGCAGTTGGTATCGCCTTCACGTACATTCATAATGCGCTCGCGGTGAACTAAGGTGTCTATAACGCCGCCTTGACAGGCAACAAGGAATCCCTCAGTCTCCTATCTCAATCCAGCAGACTTGGGAAACCTGTTGGACAGACCCATCGAGAGCTCTTCTCCACGTATGATGCCGTAGAATTTACCATGAAGGGGCTTTTCAGCATGTTCTCTCAGTAGAAGCGTATGTTGTGCTTCCTGCAAACGACTTTTGAGTACCAAAGATGTTAGTGATGCTAGGCCATGTGTAGTGTCGTTGGAATCAAATGGGAGGTCAAGGTCCTCTGCGGCCCTATCTACGGCACGGTATAGAAACGCCGCAGCATTGACGACTTCATGTTGATATACGAGTCGCAGAAGAGAATCTCTGCTATTTAGAACTCAGCAGGTTGTAGGCAGAACCGTTCTTTGATGACGACACTCTAAGCTAAGCAAGCCTCTATCATCTTTGTCTCAAGGGAGATATATTCGAGGTACGGAAGATATAGGATCATGACTTTGATGGATTGTCATCATCTTGCATGTGCTTCGGTCAAGTTGCTTCAACTCATCGTCGTTCAGTTTTACAGCACCAAACGTGTAGAGCAGTATAGGAACGGCCAGCATATTGGTCAGCATATTGGATGCCAGTGAATAGCTTGTAGCTGCTCTTGAAACAAGCTATGGACCTGTAGTTCTTTGAACTTGACAAATCTCCAGTCATAGGGATCAATACCGTGCGTCCTTCCACTAGCCACTGCGGGATGGGTTGTTCTCCGTTTAAAAAAGTAGTAAATATACGAGTTAGGTGTTGGTGCGTAAAATTGAACTTCTTCTACCAAAAGTTGTTGATTTTATCTGGCCCTGACACTGAAAAGTTCTTAGTTCTAGCGATAAATTTCTTCACTTCTTCAGCAACAATTAGTGGACACTCTTCCTCTAGACCTTGTTACCTTTGCCTTTAGAAAAAGTTACGAAAGAGTGCTATATCTAAAGCGTCTTCATTTATCTGATAGGTATCTCCATATACTTCCTCCCAGAAGACTTGAATCTCTTCTCGACTAGGCGGATTTTTAACGGCACGTGAGATTTTATTAAACAGACGGGAAGGATGAGTAGAAAAGGGGGAATTTTCCTGAATCCACTTTACTCGCCGTTCAAGGCGCTGTTTCGTGGTAGAAGGAGATCCTATTTTTTGCGTCTAGTTCTGCTTGATGTTCAACAGTTTACACTTGTTCAGCGTGTGATTTGCTTTCCTTAAGTTTCCAGCAAGTGCCCTAACTTTCGGAGTGAATTTTTTATTTTATGTCATGTAGCTAATCACACACTGAATATTTGATACATGCCGTCTCGTTGTTTCAATTTCAACCTGAAGCTATGCAATACGCTCGCTAGTCTTATTTAGGCGTACTGAAGTATCGTAATTTCTGTCGTCCCTAATCGTGGAGACTGCTTTCTCGTAAACTACATAGTTCAGATTCCAGAGATTAACATCTTCGGGGAGCACATCGGAGAGAGTATTAGCTTCAGCTAATTTGTCCATCCTAAGAAAGACTTTTTGGTTTATAGATCAACTACTTCTCATGTTGGCATTATCGGCTATCTGCGAAGGTGGTCTTGCTGGAACGGGTGATATGTTAACTGGAGGATGTTGCTCTTCGTCTTGCTAATAAAGAGCTTCATATCCGTTTTTTTGTTGTTGCAAAAAGGATACCTGATGTCTTAAATACTGAGGCGGTTTATAAGCATATTCTGTGTGCATATTGACCCAACGGTCATGTAACCTCTGCGTGAATCATCTTCGCGCCGGTTAAATCGATCTATTGTCACTCCTAACTGAACCATGGCCTCCGTCCAAGAGAGGGCTATTGTGGGTGGCACCGCGCGATACTGTTGACGTAACCGCATAATTCGTTGCATTGGGGAGTTAGCCCAAATCAACGTGGCTGACTGCAAAAGCCGGAGACCTCTGGCGATGGGGTCGACCCATCCCAACGCTACAAATTGTTGTTTTTTTCTTCAAACTTGTTCTCGGGTTAAAAAGAACCCTGTTTTCTATCATAGCCACGGACTAACTCAAGTGACTGATGAGATGAGATTGTAGTTAGTTAATTTAATGCGATGTATGAAATCATTTGCGATGATGTGGTAGGTACAAAATCAGTAGCATGTTGTAATTTGAAGTTCGTCTTTTACCGCTGTTATGCTTACACAGCGGCTGCCAGTACTCTACTGACTTCTAAATGTTCAAGATGTTCAGTGCATCTTGCATGCACATTGCCTGTAGCCGAAATCAGAATAAGATGAAAAGATGCACGTTTCCCATTCTTCTATGCACGAGTTGACGTGAAAAACGAACGACGGCTCAGTTAGACTTCAGAAAGAATTTTGGGGTGTAAAAAGATGATTTAGAAAAAAAAATTTCCCACAAAAGTTACCCACTTTTTACCGTAGAATCGAAATCAATAAAGAAAAATATGTCATTCCATTTTTAAAAATGACTTCCTGTCCGAATAGGCCACTTCCGGTGGGAGCCGGAAGTTGAAAATACCCCCAATCGATCGGGCACTGTCCATTTACTATTAGGAGGTACTGAACTTTTAATTTTATTAGGTATTTTAGACTTTTAAAAGTGTGGATGGGTGGCCTGGGACACCCTGTATATGTGTGTATGTATGTATGTATGTACATTTTTAGTCTGTCAGCACGACAACTTTCAGAAGAATTGACAGATCGGATTGGGTTTTAGTGAACTCTTCAAGTATCCTGAAGGTCAAGTTTGTTAGCCAGCGATTTTTGATGAAAATTCGAAAAGTGAGCGCATTTTTAACATTTTTGAGACCACTTTTTTCAAGATTCCAAAATTCTATGTACGGATATTCGTAGCACTCAAGAAGACGAACAATTTATTCCAATAACTTTTTGATACAATAAAAATTACTAGAGTTATAGCATTTACAAAATTCAAAAAAACAAACGAAAAAAAAAAATTTAGACCAAAAAACACACGATATGAAAAAGTGAAGAGAAGAAAAACGTTTCTTTTTGAACACCCTACAATATTGTCATAATAACTTTTTGAATTTTTGACAAATCCAAAATTCAAAGTTTGATCGCACAAAAAAATAATGAAAAAAAAATTCCATTTTGCCGTCAAACTATGCAAAATATGAAAAAAAGATGAAGAAACAAAAATTCTTTTTGTTTTAATCGAAAAAAATAGCATTAAAAATAAAAAAATTAAATTGTTGGAAAAAACACACAAGAGGCGAAACAAAATTAATAGAAAGAAGTCGTCCTACCAAAAATGATCTACAAATTTGTTATAAACTTTTGTTATAAACAGTTTCTTAGAACCACTTTACGCTAGAATGCGTATTTTTCTTTCAAATCGTACAAAAATAACATTGAAAATAAACAAATTGAATATATGGAAAAACCACACAAGTTGCAATAAAATGTTTAATAACAAAATTGGATTTTATGGATGCGCACTTTTTTAATCATAAAAACAAGACAATGCAAATACGTTTGTTTCAACTGCCAATGCATATTATGAATTTTAATAATATAAATTTATTGAAATGATATATTTTTTAGGGTATTTGAGGATGAAATGTAATGCAAAATAAGAAATAAATAATAAAGTTATCATGATAAATACAATTTGTACTTTATTTTGCAATATATCAATTATCAATCCCAAGCTGAGGTACAGAAATAAATAGAATATCCATTTGATATAATAGTGTTGAACCTAATGTAGAAAAGTTTGCAGTTTAGATAAAATCGAGTGCGAAGCACGACACGCGTGATGAGAATGTGTTCTTCAGAGACGAAGGAGCTTTAACAAAAGAGAATTCACAATCACCAAATTACATTTGTCGATGCTTTGACCTTTAACTTTGAAAGGTCTGTGCAAAAATATCATTAATCATATTCATGGAGTCCTGAAATAACTAATAACATTCGTAATTAATTTTTTTTTTGAACTGACCGCTGGGGTGCTGGCTCAATTCGGCTGCACCGGATTTAACACCTCCTATCTGAGGGTTTTAACACCTATTTATATTATTATAATTTATTTTCATTTGAGCAGCCTTTTTCAACTTCGTTGACTGCCTAGGTCCCTATAGAAGCCCCATTGCTTTAAGGAAGTGTTAATGCAAGTGCGAGAGCTAAGTGGTTAACCTATTCATAAGCTTTAGATGGATTCACTACACCTTTCTAGGTAGAGGCAGAGGCAGAGGCAGAAACTTCTGCCATGATCTCCCGTTGTGACTTCGCCCTAGACTTACAATCTTAAATCAATGGAGGTACTAGCAATATTAGTTACAAACTAATAAATGTTAAGTGATTAAATTCAAAGAGAATAAAATCGAATGAAATGTTATAACATATCATGCAGTATGAAGTGGCATTCAGAGTGATTGAATAGATTTGTTTACCATAAATTTTGAATTATTGAAAATATTCACTGTAATTTTGAAAGTTCGAAATTTAAGAATTTTAAATATGGTGATATTTATTTATTTAAATATGGCTTATGGTTTAATTATGTCATTTTTACATAAAAACAACTAATTTACTTACGGTTCTATCGACCTTAAGGAACACATTCTCATCAAGACACTCGCGACTTCGCTCTCGCTATTTGTTTTGAAAATTATGTAAATAGGAGTTTATATTTTCCCATTTGCCAATTCCCGGCTCACTTTTTGAATTTTTATCCAAAATGGCTGGCTAACGAACTTGACCTTTTGTTTAGGAGAGTAAAAGAGTATACCAAAGGCCAATCCAATCGGTCGATTGTTTCGAAAGTTATCGTGCTGACAAACTAAAAATATACATACATATATACACGCATACATACATATATACACGCATACATACATACACACATACGCACAGTCAGACACATTCGTAAAAACCTGTTTTTCGGGTTCAGAGGGTCACAAAATGTGGACATTTGACAAGAAGGAGGGGTTGGGGGGGGGGCAAATTTTACACAAATCTAATACCTTCTGTGATGAGAATGTAAAAAAGGTAACAGGTTAGGCAATAAAAAAAAGAACAAGATCGGAGACAAGTACTGAGATTTAGTTATATAGTTTTGAATCACAAATCTTTCCATTTTTTATTTATTCGGATCTTGAAACAAGTCGCTCGAAATGATTAATTTCGAAATTGCCCAAAACGATTTTTTAATTTCAATCATTTTAACCTAAAATGCAAAATTAGTAACTTGAAAATCATTTTAAAGTATTTCCATATGAGCGGAAGAAAATAATTTGTTATAAGTGAAAAGACAATTTGATACGATAAATAACACAATAATGTAGGAACTTCAATGTGGTCACAATGAATGAATTTATGGTAGATTATTATATACAATTATTATAATTGAAGGCTTTTCATTTAAAACGGAGCCATTTTTAACTATCTACATTTAACATTAAACTGTTCCAATTGTTTCATTCTACATTTATTATATGCGTTTTGAGTTAAAAATCGTTTAATTTCAGACACTTTTAATTTTCAAATGTTTAAATTCCAAACTTTTCATTTTTAAACTTTTCACATTTACAAATTTGCAAGTTTCACATCGAAACTATGGTAAAATTTTTAACGTTTCAATTAAAAATCGTTAGATTTCAAATGCTTTCAATTTCAATCTTTTCAGTTTTAAATGCTTAAAATTTCTTATTTGATTTTGAAATTTAGACTTATTTTTATTCATTTCAGAGTTGGATAGTAACTTCATGTTATAAGTAACTAAGTTACTGAAAAGTCACATTATTTGTAATTTTTATAGGGTTACTAAGTTACTATTCTGCGTAATTCTTCGGCAGTAATTTGAAACTTCTATTTCAGTCACATTAAAGTTATTTTGTGTTTTTTGTATGTTTCCTATTGAGAGAGGTTTATAATTCAGTTATGGGTAGATAATTAATCTGTTTTGGTCGAGGATTCACCTATTTTCTTCAAAATTCGTTTTTTTTTTTTTTGGTTGAATTCAACTGTGATTCACTTCAAATTTTTGTTCTTTCTTGGTTAAAAAATCAGTGTTTTCGTTTTTAAATAGGTCTATTTTGTTAAAAAGGTCTCGTTTTTTTGGTTAAAAATTCAACTATTTCGGTATAAAACCAATCTGATCAGGTCGAGGATTTGACTATTTTCTTGAAAATTGGTCTTTTTTGGTTGAATTCAAGTGTGTTTGATTTCAAATAAAATCTTGAGAAGTTAATTTGAGAATATGAGAAGAGTGTTTAAAAATTCATCTCTTTTGGTCACAAAAATTCTGTAGAAGGTTCAGCTATTTTTTTGGTTGAAAATTTGTCTTTTCTGGTCGAAAGTTGAACTACTTTCTTAAAAATCCAGTTGTTTGAAGATTCATAGAATAGTTGAAATAATAATATATAAATAATTAGTTGAAAATGAACTTTTTTGTTGGAAATTTAAATCTTTTGTTAAAAGACTTAAAAAGTCAACTCTTCTGTTCAAAAATGTTCTTTTTCGTTTGAAAATCAATTTCTTCCGGTGAAAAAATGTCATACTTTTTGTCTTAAAACGTACAACTGTTTGGTTGTAAAATGTGACTAAAACTCTTTCTTGGTGGAAAATTCAACTCTTCTGTTGAAAATTAAACTATTTTGGTAAAAAATCATCTATTTTCTTGAAAATACAATATGTTTACGTGAATGTTCATTTTAGGCATTTGAAATTGAATCATACAAAAGGTGTTTTGTCAGAAATTTGTAACGTTTTAGGCCCCGATACTTGATATGAAAAAAAGTCATTTCTAATGGATGATAATGTTAAAATCAACGAAACAAGTAATTTTAGCTATCCTGCCAAACATTGCGGAAAACGAAACACGTTAACAATCTATTACTGTAGGATATCCTGAGTCACACGTCTATTGATTTGAATTTTATTCTATATATATATATAAAAAACTAAAGGTTAACAACCACCGCAGGGTCCCACTGGGAGTAACTGTCATCTAAAAAAATGTCTCCGTTGCACACTCGAGGCCTGACATTGTTCTCCAAGACTTCGAGAAACGAACTATATTCGTGATGGAATTCTCGAAATATATATATATATATAATTTCGTATTTTTTAGATTTTTAAGATTGTTCATTCGTACATGTTAATAAAACACCAACGGATTCTTAAAATATATGTTTGTTATCATTCTTTTATTATTTAGAAGAATATTAATAAATACGATATAATATAGAATCTGATATGAATCTTCCAGAATCATTTAGAAAATTACCTTTTTCAACATGTTATATTCCTATATTGATGTATGAAGGATTTGTCTGCGTAATTTGATGACCGCTGAATTATATTTAGTTATATTTACCGAACATCTAAAACTTATTTTTTCTTCTATCAACTAGACAATAACAAATCACCTAACCTATCGGAAAAAATCCGCGACTAAAGTCAGCAAACTTACAAACGCAACAACTGCGCTCTGTTCAAAATCGGCGAAATCATGTTTTTAGAAAATTTTGATCAAGATATGAATCTTCGAGAAAAAAAGTTAAATTGGAAATCAAATATAATAAAAAGATCTCAAATTTGGTTGGTGGAACATTGAGATTGGTAAATTTGTCCACTTGGAAGTCAAAATTCGTTTTTTTCTCATGAACAAATGGAATAACTTCGTTCATTTTCATTTTACAAAATCGGGATTAGAGTCAATGGACAGTTATCAGTAGTGAAAATAATAGTCAATTGCTACATCATAATTAGGAGAGGAGATTATTCTTTCTTTTCAATAATTATTGCACCTGTAAGTTTCAACGCAGAGAGCTATAATTTGCAGAGAAAGTAGATGAAGACGTGTATTAATTGCAATGAAATTAATTGTCAGGAATATAAGACGTTAATTGAATGTTTGTAATTGTGGTTAATTTACAGAAAACATGCGACTCAGTGCCTGGCGGCGGAGTGGGAGAGGGACCTTGCGCTTGTAATGCGTTCGCGCTGGAATTGAATTAGCGTGTTAAAAATGCGACAAGTGCAAAAATCTCGTGAACGAAGCAACCTATCGAGATGATTTTTTTTTAATTTGGGCTAACTTGTTGCGCTGATTAACAATCCTACATCAAAACCTCGCAAATAGTACATGTAATCCTTCAAATGTAAGAGAATTTTTATTATTTTCACTAAGTGCACAATTATTGAAGTAATTTTCCGATTAAATTTGCAGTCGAATTTAATTTGACTATTTTTACCAATGAATGACATTTTTGAATCCTTACAGCAAGAATATTATTCAGCTGAAATCAAAGTTTTGGAAGTCTGAATATAGCGCTAATGAAATAGAAATAATAATGACCGAGCTTTAAAATTTATCATTCATTTTATAGTTTACGTTAAAATTATAAAGATTAAAAAGACCTAATTGAAATAAAAAGAACTGAAATGAATAGCAGAACCGGTTTTAAAATTTGTATACGTTTTCAAAACTCGGATGGCAGGTTATAAAAATTTTCCGTTTGTTTTACTAAATGAAAATTCTAAGTGTCGTTTCAATTTTGAATGACATTTGGAACTCACGAAGTCACGTAGCTAATCGAATTATATGAAAATCTATGAAAATCGAGTTCCCTGATTAAAAAGAAAAATTACAATTTTCAAATATATCTTAGTTCTGTTGATTTAATTTTTTAGTATTTTTCTGTTTGAACTATACTTATTTTTTCATATGCACGTTTCTTCTGACATTATTATCATTATATTCTATGTGTTGAAGAAATACCCAAAGCCATGAAAGCCAAAACGAATTTGAAATTGCGCGACCCTTGGCCTTGTCACTTATTCAGTATCGTAACATCAGAAGTAAAGGAAGTGCGTTACTCCATCTAGATGATTCACTTCTTAAAGCCCAATGAAGTAAGCAGAGTCGAAAAACCCACTAGAATAGCTTCTCGACAAGGAAATGCACGGAAACTTTTACAGAAATGTAGAAGATCAGTCCTTGTTGAGGTAGCTGACAATTGCTTTCTTCCAATCATCTGAACTTGCAAGCACCGAGGGGTTTCATTTTTGCTTGCCAGGACAGTGTCTTTTCGACCTTAGTATGCCGTAGCCTCATTTTACGTTAAGAAGTTCCAGCGATCCTTGCAGAGCGTGTCATGCACATCCTGAGCACCTAGGACACATACTATCCAAGTGTGCTACTCACCCGGGAACTCAAACAGTTCCGATCACCAAGGAACTATAGGTTAATAACTTGTCTGAATACGATATATAAGATCTTTACCGCTATCCTAAACGACAGGATTGTTCAGTGAATTGGACCTGTGTGGGGAGCGATGTACGAACAACGTACCCAAGAGAACCTGCTAATTCACGGGTGTGTCTGCAAAGACGCAGCATTTCACCATCGTTGCCTGTCGATGACCTGGATTTTCTACCGGAATGCTTTCGATTCAACTTCCTATAGACTTTTCATCTGTCTTTTGGAGAGCTTCAAGGTTCATGCACACATAGTGAGATGCATACAGAGAGACGCATAAAAAAAGTTTTGCACAATAACCATTTAAACTAGCCAATTTTGCATTCCGAATAGACATTTGATTCAAGACAAGAATAGGCCCAAATTATTTTAAAAAATATGTAATTCAAGTATTTATGAAGTAAAATGAGGCCATAAGGCTATAAATTAGAGTGAATTGAAAAAAAAACTTTCTTCTAGTATCGAATGATAATAGTAGGTAAAAGGTGTATGCCCAACAGTAGGTGAGGCCTTGAACGTTCAATGCTGGCTCAGCTTTTCACTTTCTAATTGCAAAATATACACAACCATCTTTATAGGGGTATTTTCTCATTTGAAGTACGTTGTAATTTTCATGGTAATTTAGAGTAAAGTGTTTATGAGTAAGAGTATGCATGAACTTTCTCTACATTTTTTCCAAAATTATGTTACTTCTAAATTTTTTATTGCAAGATAGATATAACTCACAAGGGGTAGTTCGACACTTAATTCTCTGGGTAGATTATCAGATTACTATTCCTTCATCATAAAATATTTTTCGAATTAAATTAAGTGAAGACACACATATTTTTCTTTTTTCCATACGTTTATTTTGTTCATTAAAGGTAGTTTATTCCTTAGTAAGGGTGGCGAGTGATAAGAGCATCATCCAGTCAACAGTTAAAGACATAAATTAAGTCTATATCTGTCGGGCACACTCGCTCTGCTACAGGGATAGTGAAAGAGCTATTCATCGTATTATCGCTTATAATAAACAGTTGTTTTGCAAAACCCACCACGAAAGTAAGGGCTTCCATGCCTCTAAATGATATGCAAAGTGCTTCAATTCAGCAGAATGTGCGAGAGTAATATTATCGCTTGCGCACTTTGAAACACATGGATCGGAAATTTGGTGAAAAAGTGTTTAAAAAAAAGTGCTAAATAATACGTATTCTGTGACGATTGTTGCAATAAAATAGCATGGAACACTCTTGCGCACATGCCATTTCTAGTTGTGTGATTGCTGCACACTTGTCGGCAGTTACATATTTTGCGTACTTGTATCACAAATAGCTATTTTATACTTTTATTTATGATATTGTACTGTTTAAAGTTTTATTCTTAATAAAATGAGCATTCTATGATACTATCCACTCCCACCCACTTAATTGGGTAGCGGCCGCTCTTTTCTTATGTGGTGTGTGCGCCCCTGTCCTAGTCTATACAAAGCTTTAGTGCAATACAGTTAAAGAATTTTATTAAAACTAGGATTTTGCCTGTTATCAACAACAACAATAATTAGATATATAATCTTAATGTTACAACAAGAAAAGTTAATAACTAGGTGTTCTGGTTTTCGTTCAAAATTTTCCTTTATCACACTGATCCGTATTGACCCTTTATCAGGCCTGCTAAAAGAGTAGAGGTACTTCTTCGATACCACATTTCCGCTTCCAGATATCTGATAGAAGTCACGTGGTCTCGAATCATCTACAGTGAGTAGTCGGTCATGTTGTTAGGAACAATATTTCAGGGTCCTTCAGGGAGACAGTACTTTCTTACCTTTCTACCGATTTACAAATATAGATTCTACATCTAGATGTAAGTTTTTATGTTTATTGTCGTTCATTATTTCATTTATGATAACTATTAAAAAACTTTATTTTATTTGACATAATAAATATTAATTAATTTAAGAATTATGTTTTATTTGAAAAAATAATAATTTGAATTCAATTCTCAAAATAAGGATTTAGATTTATAAACAGATGCAATAAAGTGTATCTTTATAATAAAGTAATGTATAAAGTGGATATCAAGTGAATCTTTTCAATCAAAAAGGTTCTAAAAAAACTCTTAAAAAACTACAAATCAATAAACAATAACACTTTTAATTTGAAATTCAATTTTCATTATAGAGCAAACAGGGGTATCACCGACACCTTAAGAAAAAGTTTTTAGATAAAGAAGAATATTAATTTTAATTAATTAATATTCTTTTTCATTGTTTCATCATGAATTTCGTCATCAATTAATATTCTTAATGAATAAAGAAGAATATTATTTAATTTTAATTAATTTAGTTACTTTAGACAATAAAGAATATCATTTTATATAACTATGTGTGTATACTGAACATTCAAGATTTATGTCGGTTACGCGTTTTGAAGATACGATAAGAATATTACAAATATATTACATCTACTTGAGTTTGAGAATAATATTTATTTAATTATATTGCTAAACATAATGAACCGAAGAAAGGGACCTAATGCGTCAAAGCTGAATTTTACAGGACGGGCGATCGTAAAAGAACAGAGTCCGCAAGCCAGCATTTCAATAGTGGCGATGGGTCTAAGAAAAGCACCCCTTACATTTACCACTACACGTTTAGGCACGAGCCAGTGGAGCTCAAGGACACGTCGCGTATAGCGGTGGTGGTAAGTGGTGGGTCTGGCTTTCGTAGGCCTCTCGTTCGGTCTCCGCATACGCTTATCATGCCTATGTTTGTAGCTTCATAACAAGAAAAGTAATTATTTTTCAAAATGTCTGATTATTGGAAATTAAAGAGTAACTCAGAAACTATCAATTGGCGTAAGAAAATGAAAATCGATTTTTTTCCGCATCAGGTCCCTTTCTTCGCGGACGGCCACATATCTTTTCCTCTCACTTTCACAGCACTTTCAAATTAACGGCATTACTAAATTTTGCAGTGTCAACATGTCCTTATGTAGGTGGCAATAAAAGTTATTGTTTGATAAATATAAACTCACTTACTTTGTACTGAATAAATATTGAAATACAACTTACATGGATAATGGAATATTTACGCATGTACAAGTACCTATTTGAAATTCCTATAATTTTGATAAAAGCGGTTTTATTGTACGGTTTCGTTCACTATAAGGGTATCAAAAATACCCCTGTTCACTCTATTTCATCAAAACATTGATTTTTAGCTTCACAAGAATAATTTTAGATGTATGAAAACTCTAAAAAGTCACAGATTTCGAACTTAAGATTTTTAAATCGCTAATATAAGAATTTAAAACAGACTTGTTTTGTAACTTTTTATTTCCATTGAGTATCCCATCTAACAATGAACCCGCGTCGAGGAAAGGTAGCCCATCTCAGGAAAAACGTATCCCTGACCTTCCCTGAAAACTCAGCAAAAAGTTTACCGATGACTGTGTAATAGGATTCTTGCAGTCCTATCCGACTCTTTAGCTTTTGCGTCGAATTTACGCCAACTATTTTACGATTGGTGAGTTCCCGTTTACAGACCGGTTAAAGAAGTCTGTGGTGGGGTACACTTTGTTTCCCTAGGGAAAATAAAGTAGCATGATCTATCTCTATGTCTAATAGCCGAGTCCCAAATACCGCTTTATAACCTTGCTATCATGTGTCAAAACGCGCTGCACGCTCCTAATCCAGCAATGTTAAATGTTATGGACGTAAAAATTAAATTGGAAGTCCATGAGTAACGTTTTCTGTTTGTCAAGACGATCAAAGCAAAGGTTAATGTGTTCGGCTGTTAATGTTAATCTGCGCTTCACTTATTCCGCGACCTATGCAGCGAGACAGTCTAACCTCAGCTGTCGAACCGTAATCACATCTCTCCATGCCATGAACGTTTTGGAAGACTTTTTTTGCCAAAGAAAGAGGTTCTTTTTGCGCTATGGAACGTTAGTGTTTTTTGATTTTTCACTATCTTAACGGAAAATTGGTCAGACGTAGAAGCCCCGCCTTAACGATTCCGTCGGTCCACCACAGGAGGTAGTCTTAAATGATCGCATATAACCTTATCATCGACTTAACCTCCTATTTTATTTTGACTATGAACTCCTGCCAATTCAAGCTAGATTCCATCTTCCTTCGGTTCTTGTGCTGGGTTCTGTGTTTTAAATTATTCTATATCTACTCCCCTCCGGTTCTTTAATAACGATAGATGTTCTTGCTTTTTCCTTCGGTTCTTTTATGAGCATCGAGGTTCTTTCTATTCTTTCTAATCTACTATCCTACGGCTCTCCTATAAAGATCGAGGTTTTTTCTTTTTCCTCCTGTTCTTTTATAAGGATTGAGGCTGTTTTTAATCTTTCTAATCTACTATCCTACGGTTCTTTTGCGAGGATCGGGGTCTGATTTTTTCCTACAGTTCTTTTACAATCATTGAGATTCTTACGCTACTTATGGTTTTTTTCCCAGGATTGTGGTTCTAAAGCTGCTGGTTTCCATTCCTTCGATTCCTTCTAAGATATCGAGGATCCTTTTCACACTTTCGCTACAAAACTGAACTGTTGTTTAATCACTCCTCGAGTGGGTACAAAAAAAAGGAAAAATGTCTACATTGGAGTTATCTCTAAGTGCAGATGCAGCCGGTGAAGAGGAAACTGAGTATCCATAAAAGAAAAAATGAGCAACGCCGGAGGGCGTTTAAAGAACAACGGAACGCTCCACCCGGGGTACAGGTGACTATTCCATCAGAAAGAAAAAAGAAGCGGGCCCTCCCAGACAAATGGCGACGCGCTTATCTGTTCTCTCTAAAAACCATGGAAAAATCTTACGAGATTCTTACAATCGTCAAGTCTTACACGCCGAGCTTTGAAGCTTTACTAAACTTCTCCTTAGTCCTGGCCCAACCTAACGACGGGCCCTCAACAAATTCTGAGTACCAGTGAGGTGTATAGATTTCCTTGTATCTCCATCAGATCGCCCAGGCTCTTCTCTTTCAGCTGTCTGACTTTGGAGGCCTTTCCCTGAAACAGGAGCTTTGCTTGACTGAGGAAGCTCTGCAGGCTGCCGAGGCGTCGGGCCCACTGGAAAGTGCCAATTCCCTAAACCCGATCAAGTTGACCGAGGAGGTGATTGGGGCCTCCGAGGAGACTTTCCTCTCGAAAGATCTAAGCTGACAGATCTCGGGTACTCTGACTGTCATCGGCATTTCTTTCTAGATTGTCCCTCATTTACGTGGACCAGACCGAGACGATCAAGTGGGCCTTTCCAGAGAACGCTCTTTCGCCACTTACTCCAGGGCGGACATAACCTTTTGTTAGAAGCTTCATTTTAATGTCAATTCGGTGAGTTAACTCTCATGAGTATTTGTATTTAAATTTGCGTTTGATGTGCCCTCTGGTGACTGTGTAGGAGAATAAGATGCAGAGAGGAAAGTAAAGTGGAGAGAGGGTGCAGCGTGGAGCGATGGTCGAGCGGGCACGCCTGAGACTTTAACGGTTTCTTTGATCCTTTTTGTCAATATATTCAACCTTTTAATTTCCAAAAGTGTGTTAACAAGTTTATTTCTGCAACCTGAATTAAGTTATTCTATTGTTTTTATCATCTCAGAAGTGGGATATGATCCTTGTCCTCGAAAAGTTTTATTGCGCGGCGTGGATGAGTGGCTTTGTGTCGTCCTTTACGGGATGACGTTTCTTCAAAAGTTAAAACATTATTTGAATCTGTCCTGACCTGTGAACTTGAAAATGCTAGTGCGAAAATTTGGTTGACGTGCCCGGCTAAGTATTGACTTGGATGTGTGATCCAAAAAAAAATCCTCAACAAAGAGTTCGATATCGGTTGAGGTGTGTGATAGGGTGCATATGTTTGTTTTTATATGACGGTGCGAAATCGAGCGAGTTCTACAGTGTGAGCGGTGAGCGCTCTGCCGAGCTATAGCGTTAATTTTTACAAGGAAATATATATTTGTGGGAGGATTTTTTATTGGAACGACAGGAGCGAATCTGATTGAATCTCAAGGATGCTTGAGAGAGCCTTACCTAGAGAAAAGAGAACAGGTAAAATTAACCTCGAAAATACGTAAGTAAAAACTGATCCTAAAGTATACGCGAGTGAACTTGACCTCGAAATACTTGAGTAATACTTTGAAAATATACGTGAGTGATGTCAGTCAATACATACGTGTGAGTTGACATTTAAAAAAATACCCAATAACGACAATGATGATAATTTTATTTAAAAATGGCGAATCCACAAAGGTATTATCCAAGTCTCGTGGAGTTTGATCAGTTTGCTCGCGAAATGCAAACCCATGCCAATAGTATGCAATTGCAACACTCCTCAGATCAAGATTCGATAAGATCGTATCATTCCGTGGTTTCGAATTCGCCAAGACCGTTAAGCGCGTCAAATTCTTTCGTCTATTTGAATTAATCGCGAACGGAAAGTTTGTCAGAAATAGCGGATGATCGAACACTAATCAATGTAACGGACGCGAATAATAGTAAGTGCAGGATCCCACCGTGATTGATCTCCTTCAATCCCAACCTGCAAATATTCGCAGAACTCAGATTGATGTTGAGGAAGCCGAATTCCTCGGACGGAACGTCAATCATTTACAATATTTGGGAGTTGACGTTTATCGAGCTGATCCAAGACCGCGTATCGACTCACCTGCGGTTAATGGTGCGAATAATCACACCGGACCGAGTGCGGATTCATCAAACACGGAGCGTTTAATGCAATTTCTAATTGAAGATGGTCGTCATAGAGAGGCAATGATGATGAGGATGGTCAATCGTTTGTTTGCGGAACCTACCACACAGACCCTAAACTCGGATCGAATTACGGATTCGTTTCACATTATGCCGGACCTGAGCAAGAGCATTCAAGAATTCGATGGAGAACAAGGGAGCGTTGCAACCAAGGAATGGCTGGAGAATATAAAGCGAATGAGGAGCCTGCACCGATCGCCTGTAGGCTTAGTTCTAGAAACAGCTAGATCTCATCTAAAAGGTGGAGCTTTGAATTGGGTTAGGTTGAGAGCTACAAACTTGGATTCGTGGGCAAAATTCGAGGTAGCCTTCCAAAAAACATTGATCAAATCTAAAAATTTAATAGATAAATGGACTCGCATCAAGGAGCGTGTACAGT
The DNA here is from genome assembly GCA_011634705.1 of Andricus grossulariae. Lineage (NCBI taxonomy): Eukaryota > Metazoa > Arthropoda > Insecta > Hymenoptera > Cynipidae > Andricus > Andricus grossulariae. The sequence goes on along the minus strand of JAABKJ010007545.1, from coordinate 105,136,750 downwards.
AGAAAGGTGAGTCGCTCATCTCCTACTTTCACGAAAAAGCGAGATTTTATGGTGTACTGGGTCTAACCGGATCAGAAGCGGAGGAACAAATCCTGATTGGTCTATGATCATGAGATCATTGTTCAGCGATGTCAGCCAAGTATCATGTGTATCTGGATGACCTTCTACATGACCTGCAACAGCAAGAAAGGATTTTGTCAACGAAGTGAAAGAATTCGAGGTGCGACGGATACGACGAAAAAGAAAATCGAAGATGGAGCGAAAGATCGTCAAGAGAAACCGCGACCTAAGGCAGACAGAGGTGCGGATAAAGCGTTAAAATCTGAAAACAGTCGTAATCCAGATCGCCGAGTGCCGATTCGAAACAAAAATGGAGACCCAAAATGCTATAACTGCAAAAAATTTGAACACATATCTAGAGACTGCCCGGAACCACAAGAGGAACTAACTTGCCGTATATGTCGCAAGAAGGGACATACCCAGAGACACTAGCCTCAACGATCTACTCCAACCGAAGGTGAAATTAAATCTGTCAAGGTCAGTCAAAACTGTTCAGGTTCCAAATATATCAAACAAGTGCAGTTGGATAATCATTACTGGAGTGGAATGATTGACACGGGAAGCTCCGGTTGCACAATTAAATCCTGCACCGCCAACATCAGGGGATACAAAGTCGAGCCTAAAAAGAGCGCTTTGAAGAGCTTTGACCCTGAATATTTTAAGATTTTCTCCATCGGATTAATTCGAGCTCGTGTGACAGTGGATGGTATTTCAACGGAAGACATACCCTTGTACGTGGTTCCAGATGACAGCCAAAAATTCGACTTGATCATCGGGAGGACCTTCACAGAACTTTATCACATAGCCTACGCTAGAGTACGAAACTAACTTCGCTTTGTGAAATCCGAGAACATTTTTGAAATTTTTCCAAGCGAAATTAAATAACAAAATGTGAATTTGGTGGAAAGTAAATGTTTACCTGCGCATTCCGTGAATTTAATCTCGGCGAAGAACTCAACAGATGAGTTTCTAATACCGTGTTTGAATCTGGAAGCTGAAAACCTTCCGTCGACGAAGGAATTAGAGAGAATTGATTTAAAACACATTAACGTATGCGAGAGACCTCCAATTTCTAAGAAAGTAACGAAAGAAGATTTGGACCTGGAAGAAGATTAACCAAAAGAACGAATAGAGGATCTCATCAACGTACTGAACAAGTACAGAAACACTATTGCAATGAATTTGAATGAGCTGGGATGTACCGATATGGTAACCATGGAGATTTGTGAGAGACCAGGAAGTATACCTTTCCAGTCCAAACCCTATAAAGCCAGCGACGACGAGCGTACCAGGCTTAAAAACATTACACAGCTCCACAAAAAAAAATCGAGAAAATTACCCCTGGAGTCTTACTATGCCTATCATATGTTTTCGGGGTCGCTGAATCCAAATTCGGGGTCTGTTTGGCTCCATCACGTCAGATTTTGTCCATAACCTCAAAAAACATGAAAATCGCTGATTTCAGGTGAAACATCATTCGTACCTATGAAAAGTGGTCATATTCTACGTTTTCGAGGTCGCTGAGTACGAATCCGGAGTCGTTGTGGTTCTATGATGTCACGCTTTGTCCTTAACCTCAAAGAAAAACGGTGAATTATTAATTTTATGTAAAACATGTATTTTTTAAATGTACCACAACAAATCGGAATTTGTACTCAGCGACCTCGACAACATAGGATATGACCACTTTGCATTGAAAAAATATATGTTTTACATAAAATTACTAATTCACCGTTTTTCTTTGAGGTTGGGGACATAGAACCACAACGACTCCAAATTCGTACTCAACGACCTCGAAAACATAGGATATGACCACTTTTCATAGGTACGAATGATGTTTCACTTTAAATCAACGATTTTCATGTTTTTTGAGGCTATGGGCAAAATCTGACGTGATGGAGCCAAACGGACCCCGAATTTGAATTCAGCGACCCCGAAAACATATGATAGACATAGTCAGACTCCAGGGGTACTTTTCTCGATTTTTTTTGTGAAGCTGTATTTTCATTGATGTTATGAGTCGGAAATTCTTCAAGTTACCGAGCACAAATTTGGAATACAAATTTTAAAATTCCAAAAGTGGACTTAATATCCATCAAAGTCATGACGAAGGGGTTCTTCGACTCTTGGAATACAAAGTGTTGCGATGAACATTGGGAATACCCAACTCAATTTAAAAAAAGAGTCTGGTACCGCAGTATTCATACGTAATCAGTCATTACACCTCGTTACTGAGTTGAGTGCCTCTCCAACACTTAAACGCACATGTATACGTCGCTTATGCAGCGAACAGGCTAAAGGACAGATACACAGGTGCGAAGATTGAAATAATGGCGAGCGGGAAAACAATAATGCCAAGCGTAACTTTCTATATCTCCTACTCTCCTGATACTCGCGACGTCCGCGAGATCACAAAATGTCAATTATTACAAACAATCATTATCTAAATAAAAATGTTTATTTATAAAAAAATCTTAGGGCTACTAAGGTTACCTAAATTCAAATTTTTGAACCAATAAAAAAAACTTTCGACAATTTTTATGGAAATTGTTGCTAGCTGAAAATATTTAATACCAAAACAATATAAATTATATACAAAATCAAGATTGTTAATTTAGTAATGAATATCCAAATAGATATTAACAATGCCATGATAGTCAATCGATATTTAGAAATTCCGATATCAAAAAATTCGCGAATTGCCAAATTCTCAAGCCCTAGATTAGAATCAAATCATAAACTTGAAGAAAAGAAAAAAAGGTAAAGACTTGCAGATCATTCACTAAATGTTTGACAATAATATAAAGCTGAGGTCATTTGAATATTTTATAAATCAAAAAGAATGTTAATTCGAATCGATTTGGACTTTAGTAAAAATTATTAAATAAATTGAAATTGATTTATTAAACAAACAAAAATTAAAATCCGCTACGGTTTTGGATTAATTTTGTTAATTAACAATTGTCAAGGGTCTAACTCTGAATTTATACGAATTAATTACAATTTTTTATTTCCTGCCTAGCGTTAATGTTATCATAGCCAGCAATTGCCTTGTTTCCGATCGTCACTTGTGTCTCTCTCCTTTTTCCGGGGATTTAAATTCCCAGAATGTCGTGGGGTAGCACTTTGGGAATTGTCATAGTCGTCGTAAAATAGTCGTCGTCTTTGCTAAATAAAATTCGGGATCACCATACTTGCCCGCCATTCCTTCTTAGCTACCGAAGGGATGTTGCGGTAGTTTTCAGGAATACTTTACATTTCGTAGAACTCTTGATCGTTTGGAATGAAATCCTTCTGGATTTCACTTAATGAAAACCTGTAACTTGTTTAGTGAAAAGGGAATTCTAAATTTATTTAAAGACCCTACAAAATTTCAGAACTACAAGGACAAGAGCTTCCAGTCCGAGAGTTGGGTCAAAAACGATTCCCCACAATAGAAATAAAATATAAGATATAAGAATAAATATAAGATTGATACAATTTGTTAATTGATGTCAACTTTTCAAGTTTTTAAATTTTTGCCCTGAATTCGGCTTCTGTGACGCATAAAGCCTTCTTCTACTGACTTTCATGGAAATGCACTAATTGAATAGAATTTATAAACTTTCAGTTGCTTTTTGAATTCTTGAATTTTGACCTCAAATTCGTGTTCTATGACTTGAAAATCCCGATATGACATGCATGGCAACCAAACAATTCAATGAAATTTTTAAAATTTGTGATCAACTTTTTGAATTTGGCCCCGAAATTTTTTTTTTGAGGATCTAAAAACCACCTCGCTTGTACATTCATGGAAATCCACCGCTTTCATCAAATTTTCCAAGATTTGAGTGCAATTTTAGGAATTTTCTTATTTTTACCCCTAATTTGTCTTTTAAGAATCGAAAAACGCCCTCTCTATAATTTCTATGAAAATCAAACAATTTAATCAAATCTTCCAAATTTAAGTCAACTTTATGAATTTCGACCTCAAATTCGTAATCTGTGACTCGAAAATTCCCGACGCATTGACTTTATAATATGTAAAATTACTGTATGGTGGTTTCCCCATAGATCAAACTGTGCACGTGTACGGATGGTACGAGACCAACATTTCAACGCGCCGAGTTGGGAGTTTACAATCTCTGTACGTGTATATTTGTCCCACTGGCAATCGCCGTGAACAAAAAGTTGCGCTCGTGCAAAGTGGCTCCCTGCACAAATGTTCAGTACCCGATTCAGACTAAGGCGGACATCAGAAAAATGTCCGCAGCCATTTTAACTCAAAGGAATTTCTGGTTTTAAAATGCTTACGAATTGCGTATTAGGAGAGAAACTTCTCGAATGCTATTTCTTATAAAACACTCATTTGAGATTCCCCCGGAACAAATGCAGATTCAATCGTACAAACTCTTTTTTTTGTATAGGGTAAAAAATATAATTTTAATTATAGATATATTATATTATTGTATTTACCAAAAGAATTGAGGATAACCGCCAAGCATAAGAGGAGCGTAAGGCCAGTACTCATCTTTTCTAATAAGGAGAATAAATATTCCAGTGCTTCTTTGGATTACATAATGCATACGAGTATGTCCTATAGTCCTTATCTCAGAGATAAAACGCGTCAAGGTAGCCATTCTGAGATATTTACATTTCATTAGAGCCAGTGTCGAAGATAAAATTTTAGTTGCTAAATTTGTTTAAAATTTTATCACAATTTACATAATCTTTTATGTTTCACGTAAATTATGTGTATATACGGAAAATGTATACAGTTTCGACTATAACGGCCTATTTCAAACTTTGAAACACTGATATAAATTCTTCAAAATATGTACAAAGACCTGGAAACATAAATTTCATCAGCCCGAGACACTGAGAAATGAAAAAATCGTAACTTCGTTGGATTAAAGTCTAAAATCACCTCTTGAAAATGAGACCAAGAATATAATAAAATATGAACAAGTTCTATCGAATTATCGTAAAAAATGTGGAATCGTACAGAAGTCGAAAATAGGTCATTCGACTTGCGACCGCAGTGATTTGTCTCTTATTTTCCATGCTTTAACAAAAGATAGATACAGTCTGTTCCACAAGAAAGGAGGCGAGGTTTTTTAGAAAGTTTTCAAGATATTTATTCCAAACTTTTTAATGCTCCAATTAAATGCTAACATTGCTCCAATAATTTCAAGATACTACTTCGCGATATATATTTGCGTGTCAGATGGCTTTGTTGTCAATGTCGAAGACAGGCTCATTCGATCGCACGAAATAATCCGAGCAGTCCCATCGGCTTCAGTTGGCTTTATACATCAAAGTCCCACTGCTGGTCGACGCGAGCTCGCCATCGTGCTTATTCGGTATGTGTGTGCCTCTCGCTTCGAGTGAACTGTCGCAACGTCAAGACACAATTACGTAGGTAGGCCGTTAGGGTACAGCGCCTTACCACAACTAATTCCGGGGGCACTATCTCCGGGGTTCACTGTATTAGGTCTTGAATTGAACGTAACTATTAGAAATAAATTATATACATAATTGTATATAAATACTGGTTTGCGTTGTTCTCAACCGCAACAAAAATTTCTTTTATCAACTACAAATTTTGAAGATTTGTATGAGAATAATATCCATTAAGAAATAGGTTAATATTAGTAATGAAATCACTGTTTTTATAACGAAGTATCTCGCTGTTCCGAAATTCGAGATGAATGGACAATTATTATTTTCGATAAGTTTTATGAGAAAATGTAAACAGTAGACATTTTCTCACGGAAAGCGATGATCTTTTTTCTACTAAATCAAGTGGTGCACACGCAAATAGTAACATTTCTTTAGAAAAATGGTATAGAGACTATCACTTGTTATTATTTCGTAACAAAACATTACTAAATATGATAAATTTAAATTTAAAATTTAAAGCTTTTTCGGGTTTCAATCGTGTGCAAAACTACGAAACTTGCCGACGTTTCGTGAACATTGCAGTTCACTTCTTCAGGGCTGACCTAAAACTGAAGTTTCAGGTTACGGTGTTCTTATATAGATTCTCTACAATACCTATGATTGGCCAGAGCGCTCCATGGTGGAAGGCTATCGGGTATCTTAACGGACTCCTTAGCCAAGGAAGACCTCATTTCGGAGTCGGAAGCAACTGAAGGTTACTAAACAGACAAACCCAAAAAAAAAACATTTTACAGAGTATTGTGTTGAAGATATTTGTTTTTGTGAATAATGTTTCTTGATCTTGTGTTTTTTCTTAGGAAATGAACAGTGTGGCCTTCAGTGTCTCACCGATTTCAAAATATATAACTATTTAGCGAAGGATGTTATTCGTAAATGGACATATAGCTATACTAAGAGATTGAAGGTCTTTACGGGCAATAATAAAAAATCGGGCACGTCGTCGTCTTGCTTGAAACCTCGACTCGGAACAGCATTAGGGAGCACATTTTCTCTTACATATTTGTGCGTTTTACAAAAAGAAAGTATAATTCACTTGTAATTCAGTCTGATAAAATATAAGGATAAGTACATATTATACTTTTCTTATTGTACAAGGCTGACTCTTCTGCAAATAATTTTTATGTAGGTAAAGGAATTTTGGAAAATCCCTGGTAAAAAAATATGTTACAAGAAAGAGCATTTCTGCAACTGTAATTTTTTTGTAAAGCATGTAATTTTTTGTTATCAAATGTACAAAATTCATCTGTAATTTTTTTCTAAAGCATGTAATTTTTTGTTATCAAATGTACAAAATTCAACGGCTCTCTTCGCTGGAAAGTTTGAGCGCGCCTATGGCGCACACCTGTTGGATCTCGCGCTTCGCGCTCTATTTGGTATTCATCTTGCGCTTTGCGCTCGATAATGTATTCACCTCGCGCTACGCGCTCGGACGCATTTGTCTGACGTTTGAAGCTCGGTTCCTCTAGGTTTCCGGACTTCGTGTACTCGCTATTGCGCGCTTCGCCGGCAAATACTCTCTTTATAAGCTTCATCGTTATGACCTGCTTTCGTTTTAATTATGCCAATTTTATATAAAAAGAAGAACGAATTCACTTAAGGTTCTATCGACCATAAGGAACACATTATCATCAAGACACTCGTGCTTTGCGCTTGATATTTGGTTTAAAAATCCTGTAAACCTCGCGCTCCACGCTCGTTTCTGTTTATCATATAATAGAAACCCGAAAGTTTGAGCGTGCTTACGCAACGAACATATGTTATGTTCTATGTGCTTCAGACAAAAATGACTAAATTTGCATTGGATTTAAAATGAAGTAGGAAATTCCTTTACTCCAGCGTATATTTTCGTATCTTTCTGATAAATCGTACAATCAGAAAGATTTTTTGCAACTATCTGAAAAGCGAAGAAAAAATTATCTTAGTCGGTTTTGGAACATACATATGATCAATTTTTTGAAATAATTTTTAAATTATTTAAAAATAATCGGTTGGAAAATAGTAGTGTTGGGAAGGAGGTATAGATTTTTTAGATTGATCTCTATATTGGTTACATTACAGAATTCCAGAACTGTTACGTATCCTTACAGTAACTGCGTTACAGAACAGTGTGACCTTAATGTTCTGTAATTGTTATGGCACACGATTGTAACAATGGTATGTAAAAATGTTCCCTTATTGTTATGTAACATTTACAGTACGTGTTCGCTGGGATGGCGGATCCAATATGGCGTATCCAATGTTGCGGATCAAAATGCAAAAATCACTTGACTTGAATGAAAGGCAGTACTAAAGGGCGTTTTAAGTCGCTGATGAATAATATGGGATCCAAAATGAGAAATTTGAAATGGCGGATTAAATATGGTGGATCTAATTTGGTGGACTAAAATTCAAAAGTCACGTGATTTAAATGAACGACAGTACTAAGGGGGTTGTTGGGTTTCTGTTGAGAAATCGGAGGTCAAAATTAGGAAATTAAAAATGGCGAATCCGATATGGCGGAATGAAATGCGAAAGTCACGTGATTTGAATGAAAGTTCAGTAATGAGGGGGTTTTTGGTCGTTGATGACGAATCCGGGGTCTAAATTGAGAAATTCGAAATGGTGGATTCAATAAGACGAAATATAATTCTTGCCACGCACGTGACTTATCGCAAGTTTGACTTGCCACAAATATGACTTGCCGCAAATGTGATTTTCCACAAATGTGACTTCGAGAAAATGTTAATTGTCGAAAATGTGACTTGCTACAAATGATGCCACAAATGTGAATTTCCATACATGTAAATTGCTTCAAATGTGACTTGTCACAAATAGGACTTGCTACAATGTAACTTACCGCAATGTGAATCGTCATAAATGCAACTTGCTATAAACGCGAGTTGCCACAATGTCACTTGCCGTAAATGTGACTCAACTGCATGTGACTTGCCGCAAATCTGACTAGCTACAAGGTGACTGGCCACAAAGAACCCAGCGGACACTGTTCTATAACTGTGATGTAACAGTTCTAGAACACACAAGAACATGTTCTGTAACAGGATTAGAACATACTTAGACCACGGTCTGAGTAATGTCGTCCCCAAATGGACGTAGCAGTTCTGTAACGCTGTTACAGAACCATGTTCTGTCAGCGATCTATAAAAATTCTGGAACAGCGTTATATGTAACAAAAATATTTTTAGAACAATTTAGGAAGAGGGTTACAGAGTAACCATGTTCCGTAATAGTGCCGTAATACATATTTACCAGTCTCACGATGTAAATGTGTTCTGTAATCGATCCGTAACAATTTCATGACGGCGTTACAACGTTTTTGCATTTATTTCAACAATTCCGCAAGTGTTACAACGATATGCGACAAAAAAATATTTTTTGTATTATTGCTGCACTTAGTTTATATTTTAAATACTCCAGTTTCACTCATGGTCCTCTACACATATAATCGCATGCTTAAACCCGTTGAAAAGTCACAATCGCTGGGGATTCAAACCCTACCTAAACTACTTAACCCGTTTGTACCTAGCCGATGCCTTAGCCAATTGTGCTATGGAACCGCTTGAACGATAGTGAAAAAATCTCGGCTATGCTTTTTTGCTGAAAAAGCCAGGGTCATCTCAGAAATATATTAATTATTTTTTTAGTTAAGGCATAATATGAGAAAATGAGGTTAAAAAATTGTAAGGTGCAGAAAAGGGTATAACCGATAAGCATGCAAAAAATGCCCCCAAAGGGAATCCGATGTTGAGTCAGCCATTTGAAAGCATACAATCAAAAAAAAATTGTTCTAAAATTTCAAGCTGTTAGCCGCCATATTGGATGAGTTAGAGGGGTTAAATTACATTTTAGTTTTTAGTTTTTTTCCCTGCTTCTATCGTTAGAGAAAATCTGAAAATATTTACAGTACTGCTTTCTGTCATTTTCAACGTGTATGATTGTTTCGAAAAAATTTTTGGCAAAATATTCAAACTCAAACAAAATTTCAAAATTTTTTTTTGTATTTTTTCGTGTGATGAAACTCAAGTACTATTCCAGTTTTTCACAATAGAATAGTCACCCAAAGAGTTATTATTATAAATTTTGTTAGATTCCTAAATTTAGGGGATCTTAGTGTAAAAAATTAAAAACTTTAATTTTCACATATTCCAACTCCTGAGGCCAAGTGATACCTGAATATATTCATATAATACAGTTATATAAGTGTATTTATACATTAGTAGATACATTCTATATACATAATGTATATATACACTGTAACACAAAAGATAAAATGATTATTCGTGGTACTATTGTTTTTGAAATTTTTTGGAAGTTTTATTTATATATCTGATTTAGTTTCATATTGATTGAAAACTTAATCTTTGTCACTGTTCTCATTCATCACAGTCACACATTTCGTTGTTGAGAATAAACTCTTCAAAATTTCTTCCGGTCTGATGATTCTCGACAAATATCGACCATAAGCTAAATAGTACACTACAGTCGGAAATTGTGAGTACGATCAGCGAAAGTACTATTAAAAATCTTTGCTGACTTTGAAACGTGATTATTCGTTCCCAAAATGAAAGAGACATTTTTTTAAACCCGTTAAAAAGCTTATTAAATTACGCATCGAATAAGCTCTAACAAAGATATTTTTGACGTTTTCAAGAGAATATACCACTTGAGAATTTATGCAAAGAATTGCAAAATGCAAGAATTTCTCGAATTTCATACCTCTAATTCAACTTGTGACACGAACTAGGTCTCAAGGACTCATCTTTAATTTAAGCCAATGAAACTTGAAAAATCTCCACGGATTCCTGAGATAAGTCATAGAATTTCGAGGTCTCAAACCTAAATTTCCAGTCGACGATTACTGTTCTCGGCCGCGCAAGCGGTGATCGCCGAGAATTTCTCAGATTTTATTTCTCAACTTCAGTTCGTGTTGTGAGTTACTACACTGATAGCAAAAACTGAAACCGACAGGACGTAATCTGTGGGTTACTATTGTGGGTTACAATTCTGTGGTAAAAAACTGATAGTACTTGAGTTTTATCGCACAAACAACTTCATACAAAATTTTGAATATTTGATTGAGTTTGAATTTCCCGCCAAAATATTGTTGGATCATCATGGACGTTGAGAATGATTGAAAGAAGCCCTGTGCACTTTTTCATATTGTTTCAAACGATAGAAACAACAACAAAAAATTAAAGATCGACGTAACCCCCCCCCCCCCCCCCCTTCCTCATCCAATATGGGGGATAACAGTTTCAAATTGAAGGAAAAATTTGTGTCGATTGTATGCTTTCAAATGCCTGACTCAACATTTGATTCCCTATAGGGGAATTTTTTGCATGTTTACCCAACTATACCCTTAACAAAAAAGTTATAAAAGAAAATATTTTCTTCTCGTTTGCCGGACCGTTGGCAAAACTCTGTTCTAAATTAGTTACATCACAGAATTTCAGAACTGTTACATATCCTTACAGTAACCGCGTTACAGAACAGTGTAACCTTTATGTTCCGGTCCTGGAACACGTGTGACATCTTAGAGACATAACAGTTCTATCACTATGTTCTATATTAGTTACATTACAGAATTCCAGAACTGTTAGATATCCTCACAGTAACTGCGATACAGAACAGTGTGACTTTATGTTCCTTTCGGGGAACACGTGTGACATTCTAGAAACAAAGCAGTTCTATCAGTCTGTTCCATATTGAAGACATTACAGAATTCGAGAACTTTTACGTATCCTTACAGTAACAGCGTTACAGAACAGTGTGACTTTATGTTCCGTTCCTGCAACACGTGGGATATTCTAGAGACATAACAGTTCTATCGCTCTGATCTATATTAGTTGCAATACATAATTCCAGATTTGTTACGTATCCCTACAGTAACTGCGTTACCGAAAAGTGCGACTTTATGTTCCTTTCTTGGAACACGTGTGACAATATGGAGACATAGCAGTTCTATCACTATTTTCTATATGAGTGACATTACAGAATTCCAGAACTGTTACGTATCCTTACAGTAACAGCTTTACAGAACAGTGTAACCTTTGTGTTCCTTTCTCGGAACAGGTGTGACATTCTGGAGACATAACTCTTATATCACTCTGTTCTATATTAGTTACACTACAGAATTCCAGAATTGTTACGTATTCATACAGTAACAGCGTTACAGAACAGAGTAACCTTTATGTTTCGTTCCTGGAACACGTGTGATATTCTACAGACACGACAGTTCTATCACTCTGTTCTATATTAGTTACATTACATAATTCCAGATTTGTTACGTATCCCCACAGTAACTGCGTTACAGAACAGTGTGACTTTATGTTCCTTTCTTGGAACACGTGTGACATTCTAGAGACATAGCAGTTCTATCACTCTGTTCTATATAAGTGACATTACAGAATGCCAGAACTGTTACGTATCCTTGAAGTAACAGCGTTACAGAACAGTGTAACCTTTGTGTTCCGCTTCTGGAACACGTGTGACATTCTAGAGTCATAACAGTCCTATCACACTGTTCTATGTAAGCTACATTACAGAATTCCATAACTGTTACGTATTCATACATTAACAGCGTTACAGAACAGAGTAACCTTTATGTTTCGTTCCTGGAACACGTGCGATATTCTACAGACATAAAAGTTTTATCACCCTGTTCTACATCAGTTACATTACGTATTTCCAGATTTGTTACGTATCCCTACAGTAACTGCGTTACAGACCAGTGTGACTTTATGTGACTTTCTTGGAACACGTGTGACATTTTAGAGACATGAAAGTTCCGTCACTCTGTTCTATATGAGTTAAGTTAAAAAATTCCAGAACTGTTACATACCCTTACAATAACAGCGTTACTGAATAGTGTATCCTTCACGTTCCTTTCTTGGAACACGTGTGACATTATAGAGACATAGCAGTTCTATCGCTGTGTTCTATATTAGTTCAATTACATAATTCCAAATTTGTTACGTATCCCTACAGTAATAGCGTTACAGAACAGTGTGACTTTATGTTTCTTTCTTGGAAGATGTGTGACAATATGGAGACATAGCAGTACTATAACTCTTTTCTAAATGAGTGACATTACAGAATTCCAGAACTGTTACGTATCCTTACAGTAACAGCTTCACAGAACAGTGTAACCTATGTGTTCCTTTCTTGGAACAGGTGTGACATTCTGGAGACATAACTGTTCTATCACTCTGTTCTATATTAGTTACATTACAGAATTCTAGAATTGTTACGTATTCATACAGTAACAGCGTTACAGAACAGAGTGACCTTTATGTTTCGTTCCTGGAACACGTGTGATATTCTACAGACACGACACTGTCAGAATTCCAGCAATGTTACGTATCCTTGCAGCAACAGCGTTACAGAACCGTGTGACCCTTATGTTCCTTTCTTGGAACGCGTGTGACATTCTGGAGATATAACAGTTCTATCACTTCGTTCTATATTACTTACACTACACAATTCCAGAACTGTTACATATCCTTACAGTTACAGCGATGCAGAAAAGTGTGACCTTTATGTTCCTATCTTGGAACACGTGTGACATTCTAGAGATATAACAGCTCCAGCGCTCTGTTCTATATTAGTTAAATCACAGAATTTTAGAACTGTTGCGTATCCTTACAATAATAGCGTTACAGAACAGCGTAACATTTATGTTCCGGTCCTGGAACATCTGTGACATTCTAGAGACATAACAGTTTATCACTATGTTCTATATTAGTTACATTAAAGAATTCCACAACTGTTAGATATTCTCACAGTAACTGCGTTACAGAACAGTGTGACTTTTTGTTCCTTTCTTGAAACACGTGTGACATTCTAGAAACATAGCAGTTCTATCACTCTGTTCCATATTGAAGACATTACAGAATGCGAGAACTGTTACGTGTGACATTCTAGAGACATAAAAGTTTTATCACTCTGTTCTATATTAGTTACATTAGAGAATTTCAAAACTGTTGCGTATCCTCACAGTAACAGCGTTACAGAACGGTGTGACACTTATGTTCCTTTCTTGGAACACGTGTGACATTCTAGAGACATAACAGTTTAATCACTCTGTTCCATAAAAGTTACAATACATAATTTCAGAGCTGTTACGTATCCATACAGTAACAGCGTTACAGAACAGTGTAACCTTTATGTTCCGTTCCTGGAACACGTGTGATATTCTAGAGATATAAGAGTTCTATCACTCTGTTAAATATTAGTTAAATTACAAAATTCCAGTAATGTTACATATCCTTACCGTAACAGCGTTACAGAATAGTGTATCCTTTACGTTCCTTTCTTGGAACACGTATGACACTCTAGAGACATAGCAGTTCTATCGCTCTGTTCTATATTAGTTACATTACATAATTCCAGATTTGTGACGTATCCCTACAGTAACTGCGTTACAGAACAGTGTGACTTTATGTTTCTTTCTTGAAACACGTGTGACATTATTGAGACAAAGCAGTTCTATCACTTTGTCCTATATTAGTTATATCACATAATTCCAGAACTGTTACGTTTCCTCAGAGTAAATGCGTTACAGAACAGTTTGACCTTTATGTTCCTTTCTTGGAACACGTGTGACACTCTAGAGACATAGCAGTTCTATCGCCCTGTCCTATATTAGTTACATTACATAATTTCAGATTTGTGACGTATCCCTACAGTAACTGCGTTACAGAACAGTGTGACTTTATGTTTTTTTCTTTGAACACGTGTGACATTATAGAGACATAGCAGTTCTATCAGACCGTTCTATATAAGTAACATTACAGAATTCCAGAAATGTTACGAATCCCTACAGTAAAAGCGCTACAGAACAGTGTAACCTTTGTGTATCGTTCCTGGAACACTTGTGACATTCTAAAGGCATAGCAGTTCTATCGCTCTGTTCTATATTAGTTACATTACATAATTCCAGATTTGGGACGTATCCCTACAGTAACTGCGTTACAGAACAGTGTAACCTTGCTGTTCCGTTGCTGGAAAACGTGTGACATTCTAAACACATAACAGTTCTATCACTTCGTTCTATATTAGTTACACTATACAATTCCAGAACTGTTACATACCCTTACAGTAACAGCGTTACATAAAAGTGTGACCTTTATGTTCCTTTCTTGGAACACGTGTGACATTCTGGAGACATAACTGTTATATCACTCTGCTCTGTATTAGTTACATTACAGAATTCCAGAACTGTTACGTATTCATACATTAACAGCGTTATAGAACAGAGTAACCTTTATGTTTCGTTCCTGGAACACGTGCGATATTCTAGAGACATAACAGTTCTATCACTCTGTTCTATATCAGTTACATTACATATTTCCAGATTTGTTACGTATCCCTACAGTAACTGCGTTACAGAACAGTGTGACTTTATGTGCCTTTCTTGGAACACGTGTGACATTCTAGAGATATAGCAGTTCTGTCACTCTGTTCTATATAAGTGAAATTACAGAATTCCAGAACTGTTACGTATCCTTACATTACCAGCGTTACAGAACAGTGTAACCTTTGTGTTCCATTCTTGGACCACGTGTGAAATTCTAGAGACATAACAGTTCTAGCACTTCGTTCTATATTAGTTACACTACACAATTCCATAACTGTTACATACCCTTATAGTAACAGCGTTACATAAAAGTATGACCTTTATGTTCCTTTCTTGGAATACGTGTGACATTCTAGAGACATAGCAGTTCTATCACTCTATTCTATATAAGTTACATTGAATTATTCCAGAACTGGTATATATCGTTACAGTAACAGCGTTACAGAAAAGTGTGACCTTTCTTTTCCTTTTTTGGAACACGTGTGACATTCTAGAGACATAACTGTTCTATCACTCTGTTCTATATCAGCTACATTACAGAATTTCAGAACTGTTACGTATCCTCACTGTGATAGCTTTACAGAACAGTGTAACGTTTATGATCCATTCCTGGCACACATGTGACATTCTAGACACATAAAAGTTCTATCACTCTGTTCTATATCAGTTACATTACAGAATTCCAGAACTGGTACATATCCTTAAAGTGACTGCGTTACAGAACAGTGTAACATTTATGTTCCTCACTTGGAACACGTGTGACACTCTAGAGACATAGCAGTTCTATCGCTCTGTTCTATATTAGTTACATTATATAATTCCAGATTTATTACGTATCCCTGCAGTAACTGCGTTACAGAACACTGTGAGCTTATGTTCCTTTACGGAACTCGTGTGACATTCTAGAGAATGACTGTTCTATCACTCTGTTCTATATTAGTTACATTACAGAATTCCAAAACTGTTACGTATCCGTACAGTGACTACGTTACAGAACAGTGTGACCTTCGTGTCCCTTTCTTGGAACACCTGTGGCATTCTAGAGACATAACAGCTCTATCACTCTGCTCTATAAAAGTTACATTACGAAATTCCAGAACTGTTATATATCCTTACAGTAACAGCGTTACAGAATAGTGTATTCTTTACGTTCCTTTCTTGGAACACCTGTGACATTCTAGAGACATAGCAGTTCTATCGCTCTGTTCTATATTAGTTCCATTACATAATTCCAGATTTGTTACGTATCCCTACAGTAACTGCGTTACAGAACAGTGTGACTTTATGTTCCTTTCTTGGAAATCGTGTGACATTATAGAGACATAGCAGTTCTATCACTTCGTTCCATAAAAGTTACATTACAAAATTCCTGAACTGCTACGTATTCTTACAGTAACAGGGTCGCAGAAAAGTGCAACACTTTTGTTCCGTTCCTGTAACACGTGTGTCATTCTAAAGACATGACCGTTCCGTCACTCTGTTCTATATAAGTGACATTACAGAATTCCAGAACTGTTCCATATCCTTACAGTAATAGCGTTACAGAATAGTGTATCCTTTACGTTCCTTCCTTGGAACACGTGTGACATTCTAGAGACATAGCAGTTCTATCTCTCTGTTCTATATTAGTTCCATTTCATAATTCCAGATTTGTTACGTATCCTTACAGTAACTGCGTTACAGAACAGTGTGACTTTATGTTCTTTCTTGGAACACGTGTAACATTATATAGACATAGCAGTTCTATCACTCCGTTATATATAAGTGACATTACAGAATTCCACAATTGTTACGTATCCTTACAGTAATAGCGTTACAGAACAGTGTTACCTTTGTGTTCCGTTTCTGGAACACGTGTGACATTCTATAGTCATAACAGTCCTATCACGCTGTTCTATATTAGATACATTACAGAGTATAGGAACTGTTACGTATCCCCACAGTAAATGCGTTAGAGAACAGTGTGGCCTTCATGTTCCTTTCTTCGAACACGTGTGACATTCTAGCGACATGACATTTCTATCACTTCGTTCTATATTAGTTACACTACGCAATTCCAGAACTGTTACATATAGTTGCAGTAACAGCTTCACAGAAAAGTGTGACCTTTATGTTCCCTTCTTGGAACACGTGTGACATTCTAGAGACGTAGCAGTTCTGTCAGTCTATTCTATATAAGTGGCATTACAGAATTCCAGAACTGTTACGTATCCTTACAGTAATAGCGTAGCAGAACACTGTTACGTTTGTGTTCCATTCGTGGAAAAACTGTGACATTCTACAGTCATAATAGTCCTATCACACTGTTCTATAGTAGTTACATTACAGAATTTCAGAACTGTTACGTATCCTTACGGTACCTGCGTTAAAGAACCGTGTGACCATTATGTTTTGGTCCTTGAACACGAGTGACATTCTAGAGATAAAACAATTCTATCACTCTGTGCTATATTATTTGCTTTACACAATTCCAGAACGGTTACGGGTCCTTACAGTAAGAGCGTCACAGAACAGTGTAACCTTCATGTTCCGTTCCTGGAACACGTAAGACAATCTAGAGACATAGCAGTTCTATCACTCTGTTCCATATTAGTTACATCACATAATTCCAGATTTGTTACGTATCCCTGCAGTAAGTGCGTTACAGAACAGTGTGACTTTATGTGCCTTTTTTGGAACACGTGTGACATTTTAGAGACATAGCAGTTCTATCACTCTGTTCTATATATGTGACATTACAGAATTTCAGAACTGTTACGTATGCTTACAGTAACAGCGTTACAGAACAGTGTAACCTTTGTGTTCCATTCATGGAACACGTGTGACATTCTAGAGACATAACCATTCTATCACTTCGTTCTATATTAG
The DNA here is from genome assembly GCA_011634705.1 of Andricus grossulariae. NCBI lineage: Eukaryota > Metazoa > Arthropoda > Insecta > Hymenoptera > Cynipidae > Andricus > Andricus grossulariae. The sequence goes on along the minus strand of JAABKJ010007545.1, from coordinate 105,119,025 downwards.
TTACACTACACAATTCCAGAACTGTTACGTATCCATACAGTAACAGCGTTACAGAACAGTGTAACCTTTTTGTTCCGTTCCTGGATCATGTGTGATATTCTAGAGACATAACAGTTCTATCACTCTGTTCTATATTAGTTACATCAGAGAATTCCAGAACTGTTACGTATCGCTACAGTAACAGCGTCACAGAACAGTGTGTCCCTTATGCTCCTTTCTTGGAACGCGTGTGACATTCTAGAGACAAAACAGTTTCATCACTCTGTTTTACATTAGTTGTATTACAGAATCCCAGAACTGTTTCGTAACCTCACAGTAAATGCGTTACAGAACAGTGTGACCTTTATGTTGCTTTCTTGGAACACGTGTGACAATATAGAGACACAGCAGTTCTATCGCTCTTTTCTATATTAGTTACATTACATAATTCCAGAACTGTTGCGTATCCTTACAGTAACTGCGTTGGAGAACAGAGTGACCTTTCTGTTTTGGTCCTGCAACACGTGTGACCTTCTAGAGACATTACAGTTCTATCACTCTGTTCTGTATTAGTTACATTACATAATTCCAGAACTGTTACGTGTCCTCACAGTAATAGCGTTACAGAACATTGTGAACTTTATGTTCCGTTCCTGGAACATGTGTGACATTCTAGAAACGTACCGGTTCTATCACCCTGTTCTATATTAGTTACATAACAGAATTCCAGAACTGTTACGTATCCTCACAGTAACAGCGTGACAGAACTGTGTAACCTTTATGTTTTGGTCCGGGTACACGTGTGACATTCTAAAGACATTACAGTTCTATCGCTCTGTTCTATCTTAGTTACATTACATAATTCCAGAACTGTGACAAATCCTTACAGTAACTGCAGTAAAGAACAGTGTGACCGTTATGTTCCGTTTCTTGAACACGTGTGAAATTCTAGATACATAACAGTTCTATAACTCGGTTCTATATAAGTTAAATTACATAATTTCAGAACTGTTACGGGTCCTCACAGTAACAGCGTTAAAGAATAGTGTAACTTTTATGTTCGGTTCCTGGAACACATGTGACATTCTAGAGACATGACAGTTCTATCACTTTGTTCTACATTATTTACATTACATACTTTCAGAACTGTTACGTATCCTTACAGTACCTGTGTTAAAAACCTTGTGACCTTTATGTTTTGGACCTAGAATCTTAGTTACATTACTTAAATCCAGAACTGTAACGGATCCTTACAGTAACTGCATTAAAGAACAGGGTGACCTACATGTTTCGTTCCTCGAACACCTGTGACATTCTAGAGACAAAACAGTTCTATCACTCTGTTCTATATCAGTTAAATTACATAATTCTAGAACTGTTGCGTATCCTTACAGTAACGGCGTTACAGAACAGTGGAACCTTTATGTTCCGTTTCTGGAACACGTTTCACATTCTAGAGACATAACAGTTCTATCACTCTGTTCCACATAAGTTACATCACAGAATTACAGAACTGTTACGTATCCTCACAGTAACTGCGTGCCAGAAAAATGTGACCTTTATGTTTCGGTCCTGGAACACGTGTGACATTCTAGATACATTACAGTTCTATCGCTCTGTTCTATATTAGTTATATTACATAATTCCAGAACTGTTACGTGTCCTCACAGTAACAGCGTTACAAAATAGTGTCACCTTTATGTTCCGTTCCTGGAACTCGTGAGACATTCTAGAGATAAAACAGTTCTATCACTCTATTCTATATTATTAACATTACAGAATTCCAGAAAGGTCACGGATCCTTACAGTAACTGCATCAAAGAACAGTGTGACCTTTATGTTCCGTTCCTCGAACACGTGTGACATTCTAGAGACATATCAGTTCTATCACTCTGTCCTATATGAGTTACATTACATAATTCCAGAACTGTCAAATGTGCTTACAGTATTAGCGTTACAGAACAGTGTGAGCTTTATGTTCCGTTCATGGAACATGTGTGACATTCTAGAGATATAACGGTTCTATCACCCTGTTCTATATTAGTTACGTTACAGAATTTCAGATCTGTTACGTCTCCTTACAGTATCAGCGTTACAGAACAGTGTAACCTTTATGTTCCGTTCCTGGGACACATGTGACATTCTAGAGACACAAGAGTACTATCACTCTGTTCTACATTAGCAACATTACAGAATTGCAGAACTCTCACGTGTTCTTGCAGTAACAGCGTTACAGAACAGTGTAAATTTCATGTTCCGTTCCTGGAACACGTGTGGCATTCTGGAGACATAACAGTTCTATCACTCTGTTCTATTTTAGACACATCACAGAATTCCAGAACTCTTACTTATCCTTACAGTATCTGCTTGACAGGACCGTGTAACCTCTATGTTTTGGTCATGGAAAACGTGTGACATTCTAGAGACATTACAGTTCTATCACTCTGTTCTATATTAGTTACATGACATAATTCCAGAAATGTTACGTGTCCTTGCAGTAACAGCGTCACAGAACAGTGTAACCTTCATGTTCCGTTCCTGGAACACGTGTTACATTCTGGAGACATAACGGTTCTATCACTCTGTTCTATATCAGTTACATCACAGAATTCCAGAACTGTTACGTATCCTTACAGTAACAGCGTTACAGAACAGTGTAACTTTTATGTTCCGTTCCTTGAACACGAGTGACATTCTAGAGACGTCACAGTTCTATGACTCCGTTCTATATTATTCACATTACATAAATGCAGAACTGTTACATATCCTCACAGTAACTAAGTTAAAGAACAGTGTGAACTTTTTGTTTTGGTCCTGGAGCACGTGTGACATTCCAGAGACATTACAGTTCGATCGCTCTGTTCTATATTAGTTACATTACATAATTCCAGAACTGTTAATTATTCTTACAGTAACAGCGTTACAGAATAGTGTGACATTTATGTTCCGTTCCTGGAACACGTGTGACATTCTAGAGATAAAACAGTTGTATTACTTTGTTCTATATTATTTGCATTACAGAATTCCAGAACGGTTACGGGTCCTAGCAGTAACAGCGTTACGGGACAGTGTAACCTTCATGTTTCGTTCCTGGAACACGTGTGACATTCTGGAGACATAACAGTTCTATTACTTTGTTCTATATTAGTTACATAACATCATTCCAGAACTGCTACGTGTCCTTACAGTAATAGCGTTACAGAACAGTGTGACCTTTACTTTCCGTTCCTGGAACACGTGTGACATTTTAGAGACATAACGGTTCTATCACTTTGTTCTATATTAGTTACATCACTGTATTCCAGAACTATTACGTATCCTTATAGTGACTATGTTACAGAACAGTGTGACCTTTATGTTTTGGTACTGGAACACGTGTGACATTCTAGAGACATTACAGTTCTATCACTCTGTTCTATATTAATTACGTTACATAATTCCAGAACAGTTACGTATTCTTACAGTAACAGCGTTACAGAACAGTGTAACATTTAAGTTCCGTTCCTGGAACACGTGTGACATTCTAGGGACATTACAGTTCTATCGCTCTGTTCTATATTAGTTACATTACATAATTCCAGAACTGTTACGTGTCCCTACAGTAACAGCGTTACAAATTTGTATGACCTTTATGTTCCGTTCCTGGAACACGTGTGACATTTCAGAGATAAAACAGTTCGAAAACTCTGTTCTATATTACTTGCATTACAGTATTCCAGAACGGTTACGGGTCCTGGCAGTAACAGCGTTACAGAACATTGTAACCTTCATCTTCCGCTCCTGGAACACGTGTGACATTCTGGAGACATAACGGTTCTATCACTATGTTCTATATCAGTTACATTACAGAATTCCAGAACTCTCACGTATCCTTACAGTAACAGCGTTAAGGAACAGTGTGACCTTTATGTTTTGGTATTGGAACACGTGTGATATTCTAGAGACATTACAGTTCTATCGCTCTGTTCTATATCAGTTACACTACATCATTCCAAAACTTTCACGTTTCCTTACAGTAACAGCGTTACAGAATAGTGTGATCTTTATGTTTCGTTCCTGGAACACGCATCTCATTCTAGAGATAAAACAGTTCTATACTCTGTTCTATATTATTTGCATTAAAGAATTCCAGAACGGTTACGGGTCCTTACAGTAACAGCGTTACAGAACAGTGTAACCTTTATGTTCTGTTCCTTGAACACGATTGACATTCTAGAGACATAACAGTTCTATGACTTTGTTCTATATTAGCCACATTACATAAATCCAGAACAGTTACGTATCCTTACAGTAACTGCATTAAAGAAGAGTGTGACCTACATGTTTCGTTCCTGGAACACGTGTGACATTCTAGAGACATAACCGTTGTATCACTCTGTTCTATATTAGTTACATTACAGAATTCAAGAACTGTTACGTATCCTTACATTCACATCGTTACAGAACAGTGTAAACTTTATGTTCCGTTTCTGGAACACGTGTGACATTCGAGAGACATAACAGATCTATCACTCTGTTCTATATAAGTTACATTACAGAATTCCAGAACTGTTACGTATCCTTACAGTAACAGCTTTACAGAACAGTGTGACCTTCATGTTCCTTTCTTGGAACACGTGTGACATTCTAGACATAACAGTACTATCACTCTGCTCTATATTAGTTACATTACAGAATTGCAGAACTGTTACATACTACACAGTCACAGCGTTACAGAACAGTGTAACCTTTATGTTCAGTTCCTGGAACACGTGTGACATGCTAGAGACATAACAGCTCTATCACTCTGTTCTATATTAGTTACATTACAGAATTTCAGAACTCTTACGTATCCTTACAGTAACTACGTTACAGAACAGTGTGACCTTTATGGTCCTTTCTTGGAACACGTGTGACATTCCAGAGACATAGCAGTTCTATCATTCTGTTCTATATTAGTTACATTACAGAATTCCGGAACTGTTACGTATCTTTACAGTAACAGCGTTACAGAACAGTGTATCCTTTATGTTCCGTTCCTGGAACACGTGTGACATGCTAGAGACATAACACCTCTATCACTCTGTTCTATATTAGTTACATTCCAGAATTCCAGAACTGTTACGTATCTTTACAGTAACTACGTTACAGAACAGTTAGATCTTCATGTTCCTTTCTTGGAATACGTTTGACATTCTAGAGACATAGTAGTTCTATCCCTCTGTTCTATATGAGTTACATTACTGAATTCCAGAACTGTTACGTATCCTTACAGTAACTGCGTTACAGAACAGTGTAACTTTCATGTTCCGTTTCTTATCCAAGTGTGATATTCTCGTGGCATAACAGCTCTATCACTCCGTTTTATATTAGTTACATTACAGAATTCCAGAACTGTTACGTATCCTTACAGTGAGTGCGTTACAGAACAGTATGACCTTTATGTTCCTTTCTTGGGACAGATGTGACATTCTAGAGACATAGCAGTATTATCAGTCTGTCCTATATTATTTACATTACAGAATTCCATACCGGTTACGTATTCTTACAGTCACAGCGTTATAGAACAGTGTGACCTTTATGTTCCGTTCCTGTAACACGTGTGACATTCTAGAAACATAACAGTTCTATCACGCTGTTCTATATTAGTTACGTTGCAGAATTCCAGAACTGTTACGTATCCTTACAGTCACAGCGTTACAGAACAGAGTAACCTTTATGTTCCTTTCTTGGAACACATGTGACATTCTAGAGACAAAACAGTTCTATCACTCTGTTCTATATTAGTTACATTATATAATTCCAGAACTATTACGTATCATTACATCACCAGCGTTACAGAACAGGGTAACTTTCATGTTCCGTTTCTGGAACACGTGTGACATTCTATAATTCCAGAACTTTTACATATCATTAAATTACCAGCGTTACAGAACAGTGTAACTTTCATGTTCCGTTTCTGGAACACGTGTGACTTTCTTGAGACATAACAGCTCTATCACTCTGTTCTATATTAGTTACACGGCACTGAGAGTGATGCGACGGTCATATAATGGTCCTATTGTATTCTTCACGTATGTACCGGGCGAGCAGAGTGATTTACAGTAGTTGGCGGCTACCAACCGAATTCCTTTTTAAAATTTTCTTCATATTACACCGGCACACAAAAAAAACACTTTTCTGTTCTACAGATGCGACACATATATTCCCATGTATTTTTACCCGCTGAGCATGAATCCGTAGTCCGTTTGACCCCAGCACATCTGGGTGAAGGGCGTTTGAAGGTCAGATGGACAGAAAAGTAATTTATATGAAGATAACTACTATAATTTATGTTTTTTGGGTCGCTGAATCCGAATCCAGGGTCTATTTGAACTCAGCGAGTCAAAGTCAAGGTATTTTCATGGTCAATTTCGTTCATTTCTCTAAAAAAAAATTTCTGACTGCAGATTCTGAAAGAACGGAAAATTTTACGTCCAGGTATGTAGGATTTTATTTTTTTTATGAAGACCTCTAAGGTCATTTTAGGGTCATTTTCTTTAAATATATAGATGATTCATATGGGCAAATGGTAAATGGGCTACATGGGACTAGACTACCATACTAATATGTTGTGGGGGTCGCTAAGTCTGAATGCGAGGCCCATTTGACCCCAGGGTGCCAAGGTCAAGGTCAGATCAAGGTCATATCAAAGTTAGATCGGAAGAAAAAGGTGTCACTGTTCCAAAATTTGACTTTTACATGTTTTAACGGTCGCTGAATTCGAATCGTTTGGGGTGGTTCAATGGACGAAGAACGAACTTAAGGCCCTTGATGTCACCACACGTAAGACCATGCATATGCATGAAAGCTTGCATATCAATTCGTCAGTTCCGCGATTATACATTTCACGCCGTCAAGACGGACGCGGATTTATGAATCTCCAGTGTCTTCATAACCGAATTGTTTTGAGTACAGCTTACGTCGTTGCAAATGAAAAAGATCCTCTCCTAAGCTCAACATTTCTCTTTACGATTACCCATAGAATACGAATAGAATATCACTTTTCAATTAGCAACACCATAAACCTGTTTCATAGGATCCCAAACCACCCCCAAAAGTGAAAAAATGGGTTTTGTGAGTTTTTGGGGGCAATTATGACTTTTTTGTCATTTTTTAAATGCAAATTGTTTCTGGTACATGAAAGATCATTTTGTACTGTTAATTAGATGTTCACACAAGGTTTTCAAATAATTCATTATTGTTTTTAGCAATTTTCTCATAGAATAGAGTTAGAAAGTCGTCGGTTTTTCAAAAATGTTTCACTATTGTTCAATTTTCAACTAGGGGGGGGGGGGTGATAGTTGATCAATGTTGACAATATTGATTGTTTAAACAATGTATCATTATTCTGAATAATATTCTCTTAGAATAATGCTACAAAATTGCAGTTTTTAACCGAAAATTTCACTTTCAGTCCAATTTTCAATGAAAATAAGCTAACTAATTAATTACAGTTAAGAAAATTAATTGCTTACGAATTTATTATCATTATTAATATTCTATTCGAGTAATGCTAGAAAGATGCGGGTTTTTCTTGAATTTCTGGCTTTATGTCCAAATCTTAATTGAAGTGAAGTAATGAATAATTCAAGCAAAGATAATTGTTTGATTAAATTATTGCTGTTTATGACTATCTTCATGTATACCAATTCTTGATAAATGCGATTTTTCGGCAATTTTCACCTTACTGTCCTTTTTGACTTTATGTTATTGAGGTCATAATCAATTAAATTTAACAAAAAAGTTGTTTAAATGATGTAATATTGTTTATGACTATCTTCTCTTATATAAGTGCTAGAAAGTTGTTGTTTTTTCTAAAATCTTTCACTTTGCTTCGCCTTCTTAGTTATTGGCAAATAATAAGTCAACCTTGCATAAATTTATTGTTTAAATAGTATTATTTTTTTAAGTGAATTATTCTCGCTCTTTTCCCAATGTTAAAAAAATAATAATTTAAAGAAAGAAGGCTATCTTACACAAGAGGCAAAAACGAAGAATGAAATAATCAAGAGTAGATGGAAGGTCTAGGTCTTTAAATGACTTGTAAATGTTCTGTTTTGGATTTTAACAAGAAGTTTATTGCAAAGCGTAAAAGAAAACATGGAATCGCAAATATTCTAATATCAGCCACAACCCCTACGTTCCTGACCTGAAGAAAACACGCCTCGACGATGAAAATATACATATATATAAAAATTAAAGTAGACTTAATGCTTTAAATATCTGTTTTATTTCAGAAAATATATTCACGAAGAGGAGAGAGATTTTTTTAAGTACATTGTTTTCTCTAATGTTTATTTATTATTTGCTAAAATTTAAAAAGGCGAAGCAAAGTTAAAGATTTTAGAAAAAAAACACAACTTTCTAGTACTTATCTAAGAAAAGATAGTTATAAAGCATATTAAATTGTTAAAACAACTCTTTTGTTGTTGTTGGACAACAAGTGGAAATTTTTTAAAAAGCCGCGACTTTCTAACTCTATTCTATGAGAAAATGACTAAAAACAATAATAAAATGTTTGAATAATTTATGTAAACATGTAATTATGAGTATAAAATGGTCTTTCAGGTGCCACAAATGATTTGCATGAAAATAACCGCAAAAAAAGTCATAATTATCCCCAAAATCTCGCAAAACCCATTTTTTCACCTATACGGTTTTTTTGGAGCCCTATAAAACAGACCTATGGTGTTAATATTTAAAAAATAATATTTTATTTGTATTCTATGGCTAATTATGAAGAGAAATGTTGAGTTTCAGGTCGATTGAGATAATATTGAGGATGCTGAATAAAATTTACAAAAACGTATTTTTTTCTTATAGGAAATACGTTTTAAACATCATGGGACAAGCGGCACCTCTAAATATCATTTTTTTTTCTGTTCAAGACAAAAAATTGATTTATTTTTGTGTGGATTCGAGCAAATTTCCGGCCTGTCTCCAGAAAAATTCGAAAAAAAAATTTTTGGACCACCCTAATATAAAGTCACAATATAATTTTTCCACAACAATTTTCAAAATTCAATACAAATTTCTCTTCGGTAATGACATTTGTGAGGGATCTCACAAATTAGAGGAAGGGCAAGGATTTGGATCGTCGAGAAACAAGGTGAAGTCATTGAACTTACAGAAGTCAAGCCCGAGCCGGGCGGCGAAGCCGAGATCGGGTGAGTGACTTCGTGATCTCCGGCGGCTAAGTCAAGGTTACGGAGTAGCTGGTAGAGCGTCGAGGAAGATATCGTCCTGAGAAGATGAGGCGTCGTTGTGCGTACAAAAGGGTTGGAGAGTAACCAATGATTTTAGCAGGCCGCACAAGACTGGGTGCTCCGTGCCCAGATTTTGGGTATTAATCCTGGCGAGTGGCATGTCCCCACTCCTGAGCTTAGGTCTGCAGGACCGTAGGATGGCGGGATTCTTTGAAATACCTTATAACTTTTAAAATGAAATATAAATCCTGGGCGACCGGCGAATAGGGTTACCAGACGTCCGCTTTTTCTGTCCCGTGTTCGCTTGTCCGCTTTTTATGTGCAATGTTCGCTTTTTTCTGTCGATCAGACCGATGAACTATAAGGTTATACATATTTTCATCTTTTCGGTATGTATTTAGCTTGATTGGTCTGGTATGGTATGGTTCGAGAATCGCCAAATAAGTCACGCTCTTTCGAATTTTTTTTATTTTAATTTTTTTATTATTTCAAATGTTTTTAAATTTCTTTCTTTTTTTAATTTTTACATGGAGAGGGGAGGGAGATTGTGGAGTGTCCGCTTTTCTCACTCGGACCATCTGGTAACCCTACCCTCGAACTAGAAATTAGAATTTTGTGAGGTTAGATTCAGGACGTTAGGTGCTGTCACTTGCCTGATTGGCAGGCGCTAATTTGTTGGAACGAAGAGAAGCATCGTTTTTCCAATTACTAGTTCTTATGTGACCACGAAGTCGAGTGCATCGAGAGATAGTGACACAGAGTCACCTTTTTAATTTCCTATTTCTGAGGGAAATTGGATTTGTTCAAGTAATTCTCTTTCTTTGAATATCAAGGAGGTCTTCCCAGGTCGCAGAAGTAGACTGGAAATCAGGTGGGTGCTAGTTATTCCTTTCGTCTCGGAATCATTCTAAGCGTCATGTAAGGTCGGCCGTTGTCTGTAAAAACCTTTCATTTTTATCATGTCATTTCTTGATTATTAATAATGAAATCTTTTATTTAGAATTGGGTCCTTAAGTGTCGTAATTTCTGAAATCAAAATAAATTGTAGTGTTCAGTCTTTGAATTTAAAGTCCGTTCCTGCTGACCCTACTAAAAAAAAGTCAGGAATCGTCACAAATGGTCAGAAGTTCTGACGATTTCTGAACATCCTGACCATTTCTGACGAGTCTGACTATTTCTGAAGATATGCTACTTCACATCCTATCAGGCAGCTCATCAGCTAGGACCGCAGGTAGAACAACCGAAAAGGATTAAAATTTTAAAATAAAATTTTTTCAATGTTGCATATACAGATTCAAATGTTAGAAATTCAGAATCTACGGGTTTCTATGATTTTAGATACCTAATAATTTTCCCACAAAATTTAAAATTAGAATAAATATAATGTATCTTGTAAAGAGAAAGAGATACGTGAGAACGGACAAAATTTTCAGATTCACCTTCAGTCATTTAGTATATAAATATTATAATTAAATATAAGTATAAAGAGAATGTGCATAAATAAATATGAATAACCTGAGAAATACAAAAGAGATTAGGTTTTATGGCATTCTATTCTTGGACCCTTAATAAAAGGATTATCCCTCGAACCCAAGCTCTGCCGATTTCTGAACTGATAAAATAATAAAAATGTCTGTAGGCTTCCTTTAACGCTTAATATGTTGAGATGTATTATATTGTTCACTCTTGGTTGAAAATAAAAATTTTTATTATGAATGAATTTGTAATATTGATTATTATTAATTCATGGTGTTAATATCGTTGAACTATGTAACAACCTTGCTGAGACATCGCACCCACGTTCCCCCTCTCTTGAGGTGTCGGGATTGAATCAATTACTATCTTTTATTTGATAGACTTTTCCATACGATTATTGAAACCAACTCAATAACAACTGACGTCAAATCTATCATTTTTAAATTCCCAGTGGCGTCTCCACAGGCATCTGGCGCCCAGCACCAGATATTTGATCTCGTCTAATTTTGTAATTTTTCAGGGCGCGAACAAAAATAACCACGTTGAGATCCCTTCTAGAAAAAAATTATTGAAACCAATTGAGACCGATTGACAAGTGAATAGTTTCGAATTGGTATTAATAGGGACAAAGTTTGTTTATCGTTCTGAATTATTTTTAATCGGGACAAGCGTTTGAATCGTTCGTTATCATTTATGTGTATAGAGACGCCGATCGGAAACCTAACACTCAAAACCGACTAAAAACGCTTGCAGTTTTTATAATTCATTCGTTTTTTTTTTAATTTTTCCTATGTAGTTTTTTTGTATATTCAATGCAATTGCTCAAGATCGGTTAAAATATTAACTGTCCATGCGAGTTTTCTTGTGCCTGCGAAGTACGATGAAGATATATCATATTTCAAGACTGACTTCAAACATTTTCCAAATGTTTTGAGATCCGAGGAAGTGGAAAAGAAATAAAACGTATGATATTCTTATAAATGAGAAATAATTTTCTGTACGGTAAAGCGATTTTTTTTTTAAATTTTGTTTCCCCGAGTGAAAGAATTAGACAGGTTTTCAGGATTTATTTATTAAATAAATCATACAGAATTTTTTTATTTTGAAATTTAATTTTCTGAATGCAAAAGTGTAGAAAATTTTCAATTTAAGTGCATTATAAAATCGAGAAAAACTCTCGGAAATCGAACATGAATTTCTCAGGATTCCACGAAAAACCTCTCGGAAGTCGATATCGTGTCCTCGAGGAACCGACATTCAATTCCTGCACTAGGTATATAAAATACATGTTCTCCGGGAAAGTTTCGTCTTACGAGTACGTTAGGGTTCCTGCAATCGTTTCCATGAAGACACAACATCCAACCCTTGTATCAGGTGCATGTAATACATGTACTTCAGGGAAGTTTGATTTTACGAGTACTTTAAGGATCTTGTAGTCGTTTCTTCGAGAATAAGACATTCAATCCGTGCACTAGGTGTATAAAATACATCTTTTTCGGGGAAGTTTGATTTTACGAATACTTTAATGTTCCAGAAGTTGTTTCTTCGAGGACAAGACATGCAACCCATGCAATAGGTGTAAGTTTTGCGATTACTGTAGAGTACCTTCGATCGGTTGCTCGAGGACGTGTCATCCGTCCCTTGCACCAGATTTGCATAATAGATCTTCTTCGGGGAAGTTTGGTTTCACGCTTACTTTAGGGTACAAGCTAACGGGATAACAATAGAGTCAGAATTCCATAAACGTGTCATTTCGCGTTGGGAAACACCGCGGATTCTTCACACCGACAATGGCACGGAATTTGTAAGCATAGCTTTAAGGGAACTAACGGAAGAATTCGGTATTAGGCACACGAAAACGTCAAAATATTACCGTCAAGAAAACACAATCGAGCAATACAACAGGACAATCGAACAAACAATGAAGACTTATATGGGTAATGACCCCTCTACCTGGAACGAACGTATAGACGATTTGCAGTTCACAATGTATACTAGGAAACATTCGTCGACACGATTTACCCCAATATTTTGAAATTTAGGTCGCAAATTGGAAACACTCCAATCCCTCATGGAAAATATAGAAAACGATAGCGAAATAGAATTTCAAAGCGTAGATAAACGGACGAATAGATTGAGAAGGCTACAAATTATAAAAGAGGAGGTTCAGAAAAATTTGGACAAGGCAAATAATGGGCAAGCAAACAGCTACAATTTAAAAAGACCAATAGAGTTAAAAAAAGGAGATACGTTTCTAAAAAAGGGTAACTAAACTATCAAATGAAGCGCATAAAAGGCCGGAAAAACTTTACGACAAGTGTATAGGTTTATTTATCATTAAGAAAAAGGTTTCTTCAACTATATAAATAGGAATTAAAAAACCTTAAAAGAAAAAGCGTTGAAAACTTGAACCTTAAAGATTTAAAATTAGAAAATGTAAATACAGATAATGGCACATATGACTAGGAAATAATAATGAGTTTAGGTTAGAATATGTAGACTTAAACCAGGGCAAAAATGACATTGGATCAACATCATTAACGACCCAAATGAACTCGAAAAGAACTGTAAACAATACTCTGAACACAACTACTGTCAAACGACTCTAATAAATAACTTGCAAGATAACAGCAATTTGTCTCATAAGACAAGACAGAAGTAACATCCCCCTTTAAGACGTAAGAAAATGATGAAAATATAATAAAAAGTACAAGAAGAAATACTCCTGGCCCACAGTGGGCCAGGAACTACAAAAAGTGGCCAAAAAGGAACTTGAAAATTTATCTACCCACCACTTTTCATTATAAACAGAACAGTCCACATTATACAAAAAACCACATATTCTGTTAATTGAACCATTCCTACTTCACTGATATTTTTGTATAATTAAAAAACATAGTCAAATTTCAATATGGTTATGTATTAGATAAACGTATATTTTTGGCCTGCTTTCCCTGATGTAATTGTTCTCTATATTTCTTTATTGATGTTTATCATTTGAGAATACCAAAGATATTTTCATAATAAATTGTAATATTTTTCTTGTTCATTTACACACTATAATAATTTATAAGAAAGTATCCACTTTTGATTCATAGTTTCACGAACTTCCACCTCTTACATAAGAAATCAAAACTTGTGTCACGTTACATCTATCCTTTGAGATAAATATTCTACTTTTTGCTACGTTTGTCATACAACATGAATATACGTGCATAAACAAGAAAGCAGAATATCCGCTCGCGCAAGAGGCCAGAAACTACAAAAAGTGGCTAAAATGCGACTTTACATTGAATTTGTCTGAAATTTGGCAAGAGGAGGTTTTTGGGATCCTTGATTTTGAATTTGAAGTAAAACATTACAAATCTAAAATGGCATATCCAATATGGCGGACAAAATGTTAAAAATTTCATATATTTGTCGGAAACTTGGTATAAGGGGTTTTATGGGGTCGCTGATTTCGAATTATGAATCAAAAATTAAAATTCAAAATGGCAGTTCCAATATATCGGATCTAATATGGCGGCCAAAATTGCAAAATTTTCATATATTTGTCTGAAACTTGGTATAAAGGAGTTTTTGGGGTCGCTGAATTTTTTATATTAAATTCAAAATGAACGACCCCAAATACCTAGTATATCAATTATTAGACAAATTCGACGTAAAAACAAATTTCGGTCACTTTTTACGGTTCCTGGCCAACTGTGAACGTCACAAATTGAAATGCCTCATATTGTCGCCTGTTACGTTAGAGGCTACGCTCGTATACATACATGTATGTTCAATTGTACATCTGAAAGTATTTTTTATATTAGTTCCTATTATTATAAAAATGAGTTATATATGTATTCGATGTGTGCATTTTGTCGGATCGAATATGGTATTTTCGATTCGACGTGCGTTAATTTTCCGATCGGTTTATTCAATTCGATCGAACCACCGCTCGAATGTCGCAAAACCGACATTCGATTCGTGCCACGATCGGATCAGTTTTTTTCATTCGATCGGCGCGTCGATCAAATGTCGAAAACCGATCTTCGACGCGCGTTGTCGTCGGCACGAATTTTTCGATTCGATCAGCTCGTCGATGGAGTGTCAAAAAACCGACATTCCAGACTACCTTTGAATCCGTTTTTCAATTCGATTGGCCTGTGCGTCGGAAAATCCCATATTGGATGTGCTTTGGATCGAATCGGTTATTCACTTTTTAACCTGCTTTCTTTCAATTAGGTGACCATAGCCCATCAACAAACCGAAAAAAGTCGTTAGTTCTCGTGAATAAATTAATCCAAAATCAAAATGTGAAAATAGATTAAAGAATTAGGAAACATATTTTCTCTTTATTTGAATAACTTTGCCATTCGAACAAACTTATATATGTCTACAAAACAAACCTTTTTTTAATCTTGAATGGATATGCTCCGAATTCTTATACCTACTACTTTCACAAGTGACAAACCTAATAAAATAAAAGTTTTAGCGATAACTCATCAATATTTCTTTTATATTTATTTGTAATTTTGTATTCTATTGTTTGAGAAGATTAAAATTTTGATTATATACTCTGTGCATCTTAATTAAAAATTGCGTTTTCATAAAGTAGTTTTACGAATACAAATGATAAACAATTCCACTGAAAACAAATAATTTTTTGTTTACTAATGACTATTGAAAATACTCACAAAATCAATTATAATGAACTGCACTTTTTGATGAGTTAACTCTTACTCATTCAGATTTGGAGAGTGTATAATATTTATTGCAGGAATTGAAATTCCGCATATACATTTGAAACATTCAAACTATAGAGATGTTTTGAAATTTGACAAGAAAACCAATGACAAATTTTTAAACATTACGCTTTACTAACAAAAATAGCGCATTTATAACATGTTCCTTATTTTAGCTGTCCAATTATCAAATTAAAAAATATAACATCAATTTAAATTTTAGTCGGCCACTTGTTCAATGTAGATTATTTATAATGTTTATAGTTATTTATCAAGAAATTCTAAGTGCAAGTACTTAAAAAATTTGGAATTAAAGATTATTAAATGTTGAGTGTGTATCCAATTTTTTACATTTTGCTGATTTAGAAGATCAAAAGTCTAAACTTTTTAATTCTGAAATCTTCAATTTGAAAAAATTATACATGTAAGTCATCAAAATGACATAATTTTCAATACTGAAACTTAAACACACACAATTTTTTCAATTGAGTTCATTTTTCAAGCAAGTAGTTACATTTTTTACCAAAAAGATGAATTTCCAACCAAGAAGATTAATATTTTCTACCAGAAGAGATGATTTTTTAACAAGATACATGAATTTGCAGTCAAATACTTCAATTATCAATTGAAATGATAAATTTTAAAACAGAATAATGTATTTTTGACAAAGTATTTCAACTTTTAAACAAGTAGTTGGCTCTTTGACCAAAACAGATTAATCATTGTTTCAACCAAATTGTTTCATTTTGAAGCAAAACATACGAATGTCCTACAAAGCAGGTGAATATACATCTAAAAAATATAAATATATTTAACAAGAAAGTTGATTTTCAACCCAATAGTTCAATTTTCTATAAAAACAGTTGAATTTTCAACGATGATAGATTTTTAAGTCATGAAAGAAGAACAACTTCAACCAAACTGTTGAAGTTTCAAGCCAAAAAACGAATTTCCTATAAAACAAATGAATTTTCTACCCGAAAAATATGAATTTTCAGCAAAAAAGTTCATTTCCAACCGACTAGTTCAATTTTTCTTTCATTTTCAAAAGTTGAAAATTCAACTGTTAAAAAATAAAGTGTTAAAAATTACATTTCAAATTTTCTTCAGTTGCCTACATTCGGATGTAGTATTAAAAGCAAGTGATGAAAATGTTGTCTTCACATCATTTTTCATAATAATTTATTTGATTCTGAAAAAATGTTTAAACCGGGAATTCTTCCCACCGATAAAAGTGGCGAAATTTATTTTTTATATTTTTAAATATTTCGTTATAGCTGGTTAAGAAATAATAAATGCGAGGGACCTTTATCAGCCTTCACCATTTAATTTGTACAGTAAAAGTTTCTGAAATTGATACTCTACCATTTTGAATGTTTCATTTTAAGATAATGTTTATTTTGAATCCCTCAAAATAAAATCTATTGAAATCAGAAGAATTCCATTTTAAAACGTGTTAATTATTAAACGATTGAATAAAGAGTTTTTGAACGGCAAATTTGCTAAGCTTTAATTTGGAAAATTTGAAAAGCTTAAAATTCAGAAGATGTTAATTTTGGCTGCTTCTGTTTTTTGATTAGTTTTAAATACTTTAAATGAAGAAATATTCAGCTTCAACAGTTATAAACTGGAAAATAACCAAAAAATGAACAAGAATTTTTTTCTTTCATGAAAGTGGCCAACTCTGAGTATTATAACCGTATCTTTAAATTTGTTCTTTCATTTAATTTAAATTTTCAAAACTCAAAAGTTTGAATTGAGATTATTTGACAATCAGTCGTTTATAAAGTCAAACTTGTCAATGTCAATATTGAGCTTTACAATTCATATCCTTATTATAAGTTTGAAATATCACGATAAATTATATAGTGTTCAATTTATGTTCTCTTATTAAACATAATTTTAAAATTTCATTTAACTTCATCACAAACCCAAACTGAGGTAAGGTAAGGCCCAATACTAACAAGTTCGACTTTGTAAGCGACTAATTGGAAAACAATAATATTATTTGAATTTTCGAATTTTTAATATTTAAATTATACTAAGAAAGGAATTTAAAAGTATTAATATGAATTATGGTGATGTTTTTTAAAATTGACTAGATAAATTATTGTGAATTCGGTCTTAAATTATTTGTAGGATGCCAAACAACTGTAATAAAAAACAAAATCCCACCTGCACATAACTTTTAGTCAAAAGAGGTAAAAATCAGTTAAAATCGGTTCTGCTTTTCTTTTTATAATATTTTTCAAAAATATTATAGGATACAATATTGATGAAAACTTTAATTCAATACTATACAACCTAATGAAAATTTGAGGTACATATATTTTATATGACCTGAAATTTCTCATTCTCCAATTATCAGTCCAAATTCCACAAATTTAGAATACAAATTTTTTTAAACTTTTATTTGATGAAAAAATTAAAATAAAGCTAGGGTAATAAGTAATAACACAGTATTGGGCTACCCTTCAGTAGCGATTCTCCCGATTTATAATTCTGGCTTGAAAATATTAAATAAGAAAACAAATATTACAATACTGTAAAGCCTGTAAAAAACATTTTACAAATCTTTAGATGAATAACATCTAAGGAATTATTTTTACGAATTACTATGTAATCGTATAACAAATTTTATTTCTTAAAGTAAAAATTAACGACACGTTTTTGTTTATTCTTGGACTATATAAAGCTCGCGTAATATTAACCAGCAGATCGACACAGTATTGTCTTCATGTCTCTCCGAATCTGCAATCTGCATTCTATATGCATCGGTCTAGATTTTTAGAATTATAATTATAAATTAAAAACTTAAGATGCCTTTTAATAATCGTATATTGGAATTTCGATAATCTAAGGCCGACCGATCGAATAAGAAAAACCGATTAGACCGTGGCTCAAATCGAATGTCGGTTTTTCGACATTCGATCGGTGGGTCGATCGAATTGAATTAACCGATCCAATCGTAGCACGGATCGAATGTCGGGTTCTCGACAATCGACGTGCGTCCAATGTTGGATCGAAATCAGATCAAATTTTTTTTGCACACGTCTAATATGCATGCATCTACATACATTTGATTTTCGTACGCTTGTAAACTTCTTCAATCCACGGCCTGATCTGCTTTCTCATATAAAGATCAAATGTTTCATATAACTATAAATAAATTCTGCTATATGCCCTATTCGTTTCATTGCATCAGTCTGAGCATTTTTGTAGGTTAGAATATAGGTGCTTGAGTAAATTTCTGATTGCTAAATTGCGTATAACAATTTTTTGATTAATCTAGATTATTTTTACATATTATTTAAATCTTATATACGCTGCTATTTGAGAGGAACAATTCTAATATTAAAGTTTTGATGATGTGTGTGCTATAGTAGGTTCCAAAATTAAAATAAATAAAAAGTATATATTGGGCAAGCGTGCCACTAATGACTTCGATCGCTTCATTGCATGCAATACCTTTAAAGTGACTCACATTTATTTGAAGTAGCTTTAAATTAAATTGAAATCACTTTTTATTCACGTGGAATCACCCGAAATCTCTCATAATTCACCATAAAATCACTGCAATCACTCACAATTTACAGTGGAATCACTGCAAACTCTCGGATATAACCGTGCAATCACTACAATCACTCGGAATTTACCGTGAAATCATTGCAATTGCTAAGAATTGACTCTGCAATCGCTAGAAATTATAAAAAAAAAAACATTTTAGAACATTTAAAGAAAAAACAATTATATAACATTTAATCGTAGAAAAAAGCCTAAAAATTAAAGAGGCTTTTTTAGATAGAGACTACATCTTAAATTTAAAAAAATCTTTATAATGTTTTGGAACAAACGACGAACATATGAGAAAGTATACAAGAGGAAAAAACACTACTTTGTCAAATGTTCGTCGTTTGTCCCAAAACAATATAAACATTTTTATTTTCTAATTTAAGATGTAGTCTCTATCTAAAAAGCCTCTTCAATTTTTGCGGCTTTTTTCTACGATACGATGTTATATAGTTGTTTTTTTTAATTTGAGTCACATTTTGGAATTATTTTTAAATTCGACCATAAACTATTGACATGTTGTTGACTCTAAAATTGAAAAACTCCTGTTTTCTTATAAGATACTAATCACAGATTCTTTGAAAAAGGGACGCAGTGATAGCCCAAACGACAGCATGATTAATAAACGAACTTTTTAGTAATTTCGTTTCTTATTTCTTTTATTTTAATGAAGACCTACAAAATAACATTTACGCATACTAGTGTTTACCTTATAAATGTTTTGTGTGACTGCAATAATCAGGGGATATAATGTCTCTCGCATAAAAGTGGGGAGACCCCTGGCCACTTGGGTTTGACTTTGAGCGAGGCCACACGTTGACAGAATGAAGGGCCTACCCACAGTTAAACGAAATATATCTAATATTATATTGCAGCTCGACCCTTATTAATTGTTGTGAATGTATTGATTTTGAAAGATAAGGCAAAGGTTTGTACAAAAGTGATGAGTGCCAAGTGCCATATCAAACCAGCTGACGGACGAAAACGCGTAGAACAGACTACTGGTACTGAGTATAACCAGTGAACCTAACCGATTAAACCAATTACGGAATTCTACTGATTGAACCAGTGAAATATCACTGATTGTCAGTGACAGACTTCTGGCTCTTTCAATCAGTGAGATTTCACTGATTCATTTTAAGAGAGCAAGTCACATATTGCAAATTTGGAAAATATTTTTCAACATTTACATAATATTTTCTGAATTTTCGTCAAAGGGCCTCTGTTTATTATTTGTATTGTAACCTTTCAATATAAGAGCAATTATATAAAGGGCAAAATTTTCGATTACTAGATTTTCTATATATTTTTTCAATATCTTTAGGTCTAATTGTTGGTATGTTACTCTAGATGCTTGTATTAAATTCCTTTAAGGTAAATATATAAGAAAAAACAATTATATTTTAACAAAATCACATCGTCAGAGGTCTCAGGGGAAAAACATTTTCCATTCAAGATACGTCTGTGCTTGGCAGTTCATTCCAAGATAATGAACCAAGGTGGAAGATGTACACTAACCTTTTGATTAAAAGCATATTACAAAAAGCGAAAGAGAAGCAAACGGAATTATTCTCATCCTTAGGTTTGATTGAAAAATAAAACTTGACTTATATGTATATACATTCCGGAAAATTTTTATGAATTGGAGTTTAAATTCAAATAAGTTATTTTTCAATTAATTTGAAAATTTTTCATAAGAAACTGAAATTATTTAAAATAAAACGTGTAATTAAGACGTCATATATTCCTTATAAAATGACCTCCTAAATTGTATCAAGCTATTTAAATACAAAAATTATAAAAATGTTATTTAAATGCCAGAAATTTGATTTTTTTTTAATATATCGAGCTTACAAAACACTTCCAGTAATTCTGAATGAGATTATGAATTTATTACTTGCGTAAGAAATGCGCGATTTCTTATACTCATATTTGAAACTCTCTGGAATTGACTTTCAAATTTTCACTCCGATGCAATACTTTTTTCTGTGTAAATACATATTTTAATTATTCTTTTATTATTATGATTCAGTCCTTTGTCGTACACACAACGTCTACACTATTAGGAGATATATGTGTTGCAAAAATGAAATAAAAAATAACTTATATACGTAAATAGATACTATACCTAATTATTACTTGATAGAACAACCTATGTATAATTGTGGATGTGACACATCTATGTAGCCGCATGGCAATAGTCTTCCAAGGGATGAGGTTTCTCGCTGCTTGGTCCTAGATTTGGCATCTGAACTACTTTGAAATTTTTAAATTGTAATGAATAATTTTTTTTATAAGATTAATTTATAGCCCAATTTAAAAAATATTTTGATTTGGTCTTCACGTTCCCTCATTTTAAAATAACCAATTTTTTTTACTCTAGAATTTCAAATTCGAAGCTAGAAAAATTAAACAGCGTAATTTAAAAGTAAAGCTAACCATACTAAACAATGTCAGGGATATAAGTATTTCAAATTGGTTATTTTTCAATTTGAAACATTTGGATTAGAATAGTTAAAATTTAAGAGAAATAATGAAAAATTGGATGATTTTTAATTTGAAAATGCTCAAAATCGTACATTTTAAAATAAAGTTCTTTAAATTGAAAAGACTGTGCGATTTCAAATGGTAATCTACGTAATGCTAAGTTGCAGAAATCCGAAAGGATACCTATAACTATTCAGAAATAAGGGAGTTTACCAGCCGACTGGTAGCGCTAACTGTTTTGGTCAAGATTCCGCGAAAATTCAAATTGGATAAAAAATTGCTTTTTTTATACAAATCATTGATAAATTTTTGTATCAATTATTAAAAAAAATTAAAAGTGTCACTCATTAAATCTAAAACAAAAGAAAGTACTACTTTAAGTACTGGTCAGTTTTTCTTGCTTGGTTCTGAATTTCACAAATTTAATAATACTGTCTATTGCTGGATCATTTTAATGGACCAGTTCTCAAAATATTTCTACTCTTTTATGCCGAAAACTATTCAACGTCAGACGAAGGTATTGTTTGTATCGTATGTATGTTTAAAACCAAAACATGTCCTCAAATTCAGGATAACATTTTTTTATCACTACAATTTAATTGATAAATTACTCATCTAACCAGCAGCATTTGATCGTTTTGTATGTAAAAAATAAAAAAAATAATGAAAACACGTATTTTGAAACGTTCTTTTAGTGAATAATAATGTTATATTTGTGAAATTCAGCGAACTGTGCAAAAAAGTGTGATCAGTACTTAAAATATTGAATTTTTTCTTTTCAAACTGAATAGCTAACATTTTCAGCTTTTTTCACAAGTAGACTATAAATTAACTTGCAATTAACTAGCTGTAACTAGCTGTGAATTCGATATCGGGTGTTTCCACTTTGTTTGTATTCACAACTTTATGGTGCTCATTTTATGAGTACTTTTGCTTCCTCATTATGATTAATTAGCAAATATATTTGCTTTCTCATAGAGGAAGTCAAAATAAGGAAATCTAAATAGATCAATCAAAATGTTTTGAATCAAGGAGCCTCTTCTATTCTTACAGGAACTTTAAATCATGATAATGAAAAGAGTTTTCTTGTGCTAAAAAAGAATTTTTCAGATTATATAAATGACCACATAACTTCCGTACTCTTCAGGACAATGTATTAATAGTATAGGTCATTAGATTTATCTTTAATCAAAGAACATTTGCCGTTCTTGCATCGATTTTAAATGAGGTTAATGAAAAAAGTTTAACTGTAAAAAACCTATGTTTTAAATATTATAAGTCAGCATAACTTCCTTACTCATCAATAAAAATCAATCGATTAGTTTCGAATTAACAAATATTTCGTATTCTTGCATGAACTTTAAATTTTGTGAGTGAAAAAATTTTTATAATAAAAATTGATTTTTCAAATAATATAAATCACTATAACTTCCTTACTCGCTAATAAAATGTATCAATAAGGTCAATCGATTCATCTAGAGGCAAATAATCATGTATATCATTGCATCAACTTTGAATTATGTAAATAAAAACAGTTTTAGCATAAAAAAAACGATTTTTAAAATAATATAAAGTGCTAAAAAATGTAATGAATATTTTTAGAAATCCTATGGTCATTTTTAAGATATTAGTGATGAAAATAAGCCCTCCAAAGTTCAGAAATTCATCTGCAACTGTTTTCAAGTTATCATGTTCATAAAAAAGTGTGACATCCATATAGGTATCCGCATACACATTCTCCACACACACACATTCGGGCGATTGCTTAGAACATTGTATTCGACATTTTTAAATTGAGGAACGTTTAATTAAATTAATTAACAGTTTTTCAAAATGTTTACCATCACAAAGCTTCCTCTATGTGGAAGCAAAGAAGGTAACTTTTCATTTATCCAATTTGAATTTTATACCTTTATTGTCTAATGTTCAAATCCTACTTCGAGTGCTGCTTTAGGCAGCTGATCGTTCCGGGAACTTCAAGTACTGCTTCCAGGGCCACCTGTTTGTATTAAAAAAAAGGTTCAATAGTAAGTATGTAAAATATTGATATTTCAGAAAAAAGAGGAAAGTGCTAAACAGGAAGACACAGCTTGTGTAGAAATGGTAACAGGGATCCGACCGGGAGCCGGCCGGATAGCCCCAGTTTAAACCGGGCGCTGGCCGGGGATTTTAACCACAATTTTTAACAAAATGTAGTTTAATAATTGCATAATCTCAAGGAAATTTTCCTATGAGATTTTTAAGGTAATACCGTAAATGATACGTTATCAAATTTAAAAAAAAATTGGTTCACAATTTTCACTTTATTTTAAATTTTTAACAAATTTACAAGATGCAAAAAATGTCAGATACTCGAAAAACGCAACATAGTCTTCAGCGGTTTTCCTTTTCTTTCTTATAAGAGAATAAGCCTTGAAAAGGACCTGAAATTACAGGTTGAAACATGTGGGAAAATTTTTTGTGATACAAAAATTTTCAACACTAAAAGAAGCGGAATGTGCCTTAATGAACATTACTTATCATGTACCGCAAAAATACATTCATTATTAATTTACTTTTCTGAATTTGAATTTTGTAAAATGGAAAAATAAAATCGTCTATCTCGAAAAGTATTTTTTCGCGGGAGGGGAAGTTAGGAAAGAGGAAGTAGGGGAATGGGAGGGGAGAGTGAATAAAGAAGTAAGGATAAGGATATTAGGAGGAGGAAGGGAAGGAGGGTAAGTTAGCGGAGGGGGTAAAATAAAAGTGATGATGAGTAAGGGAGGTGAAGTGACGGAATGAAAGCGAGAGGTGGGGAAAGAAGGAAAGGATTGGTGAGGAGAAGGGAAGGGAGAGGATGTGAATGAGGAAGTAAAGGGAGGGATATTAGGAGAGGTAGGGTAGTGGAAGGAGAGGATTAAGAGGGAAGTGATGATGATTAGAGGAGGAGAAGTTGGAAAAGGGAAGCGAGAGGTGAGAAAAGGTTTGTAAGAGGAAGGGAGGGCAAGTGTATCAGGGAGTAAGAGGAGGGATATTAGGAGAAGTAGGGGAATTGAAAGGAGAGGGGTAAGATAGAAGTGATGTTGAGTAGGGAAGGGAAGTTGAGGAGAGAAAGAGAGGAAGAGAGAGAGGTGGGGCGGAAAAGTAGGGGAATGGGGGGAAGTGGATGAGGAAGTGAGGGAAGGAGTATCAGGCGAAAGGAGGGTACTAGGAGAGGGTGAGATTTGAACAAGTAAATTAACGTTTTAATAGGCTAATAAACTCTTTTTTGTACGCGCACTTCGCCTACTAATTTTTATTTTCTTACTGAACTTTATTCTAATTTTCGCATTCATATTCAAAATTCTAACGGTATCTATAGGACTTATTTTTTCCAGAATATTTTTTTTTTAATCCTCACGATTTAGACATTGCTTTCTATATTTGTCTCTGCCTTCATAATATTGAAGGCGTGAATTTGATTTGAAAGGCATTTCCAAACATCAATTACTAAGTTTACAATTGAAATATGAATTCGTGACAGTTTCCTAACATAGAAGTATTTTAATGAATGAGGAGTCGTGACTGTCGAGAAACCGAGATTCGAATGATTTTATCCCCCGAGCCTGGAGGCGCCGATGAGTACGCGTTGTCTACGAATAGGGCCAATCACAAAGATAGGAGAGCGATGTGATTGTTGCTGTATCGTATTTTACCCTAATGGGAACGTATGATGAGCGAATGACGACGTGATTCTAGCTAATGTCGGACGTGCTTAGACCGAGATATGAAGTGACCAATAAATAAAGCCAATCACTAGAGTCGAACAGTATGTGACATTTTGAAATTACTGAAAAAGTTTAAACTACAATTTGAAGGAGAAAAAGAGTAACAAGTATCAACATTTTCTCAACTCTAATTGGAATTGTTTAAATGCAATCGTTATTTCATTTTCCTTCTGAAATACCATTTTTTTAATGAGTCTGCAAGACTATGTAGGGGTACTATAATATTCCCGGTTGAAGGTATCTTTTAATCATATAAAAGAAAATATAAAAGCTCAAATTTTATTTAAAAATTCAAAAATTTATCTGCACAATGAATGTAACTGTTTACACGTCTTCCATAATAAGCTTGGGTTACTTGATTGATGTTGTCTCAACGCAAAAAATAAATATGAACATGTTTCTTAAACGTTGGCACACTTAAAATAATTTGTTTCAATTCATGTTTATTTACAATTACAGTTATGATTCTTATTTTATTTTTTATTGTTACAATTTATTCGCAAAAAATATTTTTAATCAATGACATATTTAATAAGTTTATCACTAATAAGCCGACAACATTTTTCACTGATTTCTCAGTGAATATGTTATAAGTTACATTACAATTAAATATTATATGTAAAAAATAGAATTGAATTTAAACAAGAAACACAAAAATTGAGCAACAACGAGAAAAGCTCTTGCCTTTTTTTTGTAAAATTTTTTTATCAATATTTTCAAATATTTTCAAATGATTGGAAATGCTGTAGATTATACATACATCCTGTAATCTTTTCATATTATTCTTCTCAGAGGATCGAAAAATGTTACTTTATTACCATGTACAAATCATGAAAGATTAAATAAGGTTGTTTTTATTATAATGTAATCCTGAGAATATACAATAAAATTACTGACGGTAAAATTATGAAAAATTGAATGGATTCTCAACATATTTGTTAGAACTTCAAAGAATAACCATTTTTTCAAAGAAAAAGACTTTCAAATGCTTGGAAGTATCGCAACATTGTCAATTTAATCTTCTATCGACGATCTCTTGCGATTTGATGCCTCCACAAAAATTATAATTTTTTAATTTTGATTGCTATCTCCCATTCTCATCAGTTTTTATTGACATTTGGCAACACCAGATGACATTTATATCAATAACGTGTCCACTGATAAATTCAGGCGAGGAAGGAGATGAAATAAGATGATAAAAAAAAAGTATCAAATTCTCAATTTTTGAGAAGTAAGTATTTCAAAAAGTATTTGAAATTTAATGAGAACGATATTCAATCTAATTTTAAAAATCTAAAAAAGAAATAATTCTCATACCGGTAATAGATTGGTTGCTTGTAACAATTTCGAAAAATGACTGTTTATTCTTATGTATTGCACCTAGTAGGAAATCTTAACATACGTCCTTCACTTATATGTATATGGAAAATGCCGATGAAAAATATTTGTATTAATTTTGATATAGTATACTTCATAATTATGAAAAGCAATGTTCAAAATCAGAATGATTCTAGAATTATTTCTGACATATTTCAAATTCAAATAATTATAGTTTAGTTTATGACAAATTTAGAATTTACACTTAGAGATTTTTGATTTTAGGTGCATCCGAAATATTTTTAGAAGTCCGCTTGGATACATGTAATTGTTTTAGGCTTCTCGTTCAATCACCGAAGTTAAGAATCGCTTGACTCGGTTTGAACTCGGATGGAGGCCAACGTACTAAATCATATTTCTCTGTTTATGGATTCCACGTAGAGGGATATTTATAATGACCTAAATTTTCAAATCTACTTTTTTGATATATTTCGATGTAATTCGACCCCAGGAGCTCGAGAGTAAAATTTTTTTATATGTCCGTGTTTGTGTGTGTGGCCCAGGTTTTATAAGTTGTTTCCCCCTCAAAATTATTAGAAAGTGAAAGAATTTTAATTACGAAAATAATAATTAAAATGTCTTCACAAACTCGTTGAAAATATACAATTAGACACTTTTTAGGGTTTTAATATGTTCAAGAATAGCAAAAATAATCATTTTTTCTGGTTTGCTTACTTGCGATGAAAATACTATTCAATTGATTTCAAGTTTATTTCCGAGACGCAAGGTAACGTTCCAATACATGATATTGTAGATTTCAAATGCTGCTATTGTAATATTGCTACACATGTGCACTGAAGAGCAATGTTGCAGAATAAAGTTTTTTAAAAAATCCAAATTCACAGGTGCAGGGGATCGAACCCTAACTCCTAACCTCTAAGTCAAGTGCATTGCGCACTACACTATCAAGGCACAATTATCACCTTACTAAAATAGTTGGTTACTCCTCCCCTAGACAAGCTGAAGAGAGTGCAAGAAAAATCATAATACCGGTATTGTATAGTAAATTGCAAATACACGTATTGCTATTTCACCCTCCAATACTGGTATTGCAATTTTTCCTTACACTCGTATAGTAAAAGTGATTTTTTCCAGTTTCTTTTTTCTGCTGTCACCAAAAGGTTTAATTTAATCTTGTATTTTCAGAAGATCAGAGGTAATATTTTTGTTCACACAAGAGAATGATAAAAATAGATATTCGAATATCTCTTGATAAAAGAAAACCTCGTTGATTTTTCAAAGTTGATAATATATTCTCGAGTTTTCCGTGGTCTTCCACAAATTGGCATAATCTTTGAAATGTCTCGTTTTCCGCGATGAGTCCGCGATGTCGTTACGTCGCATCGCGTCGATAAGGTAAAAGGAAGGAAGGAAGGAATAAAGGTAGGTAGGATCTTCACTCGTTCCAACTTCTTGGCGTTGGGTGCAAAATTTAAAGTTTAATATTTAACGAGTAGACCCCGCCCGCACCAAGTAAAGCGCTATCGACTTACCTCCGTAGAAGTCGTATTACGTAATCCCTTTTGAAGCCGTATTCCGTTCGCCATTAAGGCGTTCGCTCCTCGAACTTTGACAAATCTCAGATTATTCTTTCCTCGGATCGCGTTACGACGGACAATATCGCAACCCTAATGCGGCTCACCAAGAAGCGTCTCGTTAGTGCGAATTTCCGCGAGGGAGATTTCGTTTAAGAGAATGACAAAGCGAACCCAGGTTCGCATTCTCCTCAATTCTTCAAGAACCAAAATGACTAAGTAGATTCGCATTTCATGCCAAAATTAAAATTACTCAAATCTAGTCGTGCATAGCAATATGAGAATAGAATAGAATTTATCAAGAAAATTAAATAAGTTACAAATTGTACAATTTAGGTTGTAAGCTTTAATTTTTGACACTTATCTATAGAGTAGTTTTGTTCGATATGAAATTTTTACTTCTACTTATGTTAAGTTGATCATAGATCAACATGAAGCCGCGTAGATCAGTACTGATCTGATAAGTAATATGCAGTAAATATGAAGATATCATTTTAGCTGCAACGGTATTCAGTTGATATGAAAATCTGTATTGATACAAAAAAACATAAGACTGCTACATTTTTGGATTATTCTGTTGCAGATTAAATTGATACCTTCAGATTTAGTGTGTTTATATAAGAGCATATTAATGGAAAAGGATAGGGCATGCTTATTACTGCATGTAGGATACATTTTTTGGAGAATACCTATCGCTTTATTACATTGATTATTAATATTTTCAGTAAATG
Source organism: Andricus grossulariae (assembly GCA_011634705.1). Taxonomy (NCBI): domain Eukaryota; kingdom Metazoa; phylum Arthropoda; class Insecta; order Hymenoptera; family Cynipidae; genus Andricus; species Andricus grossulariae. Next base: position 105,090,167 of record JAABKJ010007545.1, on the reverse strand, counting down.
TAAGTTCAGAGTCGAGAAATCCTTGAGAGCAAACTTAGGCTTTTCATGGAACGTTTGGTTGACAATGGGTCTTCTTCTTGTAAATATAATAGCTTCTCACTTAAGAACACTCGGTTTCATTTTACATTTGTTAAACAACCTAAAGCATTTTGTAACAGTGTTTTTAAGATGCCTACATATTGTATGGACACGATAAGATGATTTCCATTACCGAATAATGCTATTGGGATTTTACATTATCAAACTGTTCATAAACTTTTCTGTCTAATAGGTACGAACATATAACGCATATAAGATATTCAGGAAAGTCCAGTTTTATCAGTTTGAATAGAAATCCTTGGTGTCAAACTGAGTCAAAAGCTTTTTGAACATCTATAAGCACCGTGTGCCTATTTATGTTGAAATTATGCCTGATAGTACCCAAAACTCTAGAAAATTGATGAGTCGTATATCTTCGTCGTCTGAAGCAAAACTGCTGATTTATCAAAATGACATTTTCATTATCTTATTAATATGATTATCAAGCTTCGATAATATAATTTTTTTTAAACAAAAAAAAACAATTTTATTGAGGATGCTAATCAGACTGATGGATCTATATTTGCTTGTAATATCAGTGGAGTAACCTGGTTTTGGCAAAGGAATTAATTTAGCTAATTTTCAATGCGGAAATTTCAATTTTCATTTGTTTTTCTTTATCTAATTTTTTTTTGGTAAAGATGTGAACTACTTCTCTCTAGGCGTGACGAGAGCTAACAATTGGCGTCAAAATTTCATTAACGATTATGGATCAAATTAATTTTTTGTGCAATTTTCATTAGAAAGAAAAAAATTACGCTATTCCTGGATGTGAATTTATATAATCAGATCCTTAAAAAACTACCTTTTTGGATGCAAATAAAATAAAATGGGGGAAATTATCGAAATGGCAAGCAAAAACACCACCGGCTTAAAACATCTTCAAAAATTTTATCTAAAGACATTTATAAACCCTAACCTTCAGCAGACATAACAATAATTATAATTTGTTTATCTTAATATCAATTCGAATAAATTTATGTGATTGAAAATTCTCCTATTATACTTTTATTTGAAAATATACTTCTTTTTTAATGTTTTTCAGATTTAAAAAATGTTCAGGTATTTAATCAAACAATATTTGACGACAAAGTAGTGGATGTTTTGCAAAAAATACCTCCCTTTGAAATCCTTCGATGATAACGAAACTCAAGATTTCTTTTATTATATGAATCCTAAGGCTGAAGTTCCATTCCACACGAAAATTGTGAGGAACATTTTTTAAACCAATAAATCGAATATACCATTCGCTGTAGACGGTTCATTTTTGATAAGAATCCTATAACGGAAATGTTTATTTTTCTTAAATGATACATCCAAAGATGCATCTCCTTTATGTAATCTCTTAAATTTCTTTTGGAAGAACTATTAAATAGCTTTTCAATAATATTTTGTTATCATTTTTAATTTAATAATATAAGCATAATTTTTTATTTCTTTTATAAATGAATTATAATATGCAAGAACTCATCCTTGGTAGAAACAATTTATTTCAATTTTAGATAGATAACTGAAAGTTATTACACTAAAAAAATTTTGATTCAACATAATTTAAAACTTCACGATATGAATAAGAATTGAATTTCCAATCGCTTTAATTAGGGGACTTTTTAATGCTACAATAGCCTTCAATTTAGAAATGTCTACATGGAAAAAGATTATCGTCAAATCAAGAAAATATCTGTACGAATATGGACGATAAAATATATTTTTGATCCAAGAGAATATTTTATCGTCCGTATTCGTATATCGATATTTTTTTGATTCAGTTCTAATTTTTTTCTGAATACTCCTACCGCAAAATTTTGAATATTTATACAAAAATTTCGTTGCAAATATCCCTCTCTTATCCAGTTTCCGCCATTTATATGAAAATAAATGAACTTTAATTCAAGGGAAAATATCTTATTATAGAAATCAAATTTGAACTCTAGTACCTTTCAAGTCCATTTCACTCAAAAGAAAATCACTGATTTCGATTGTACGATTTGTAAATCAATTTTTTCAAAGAGCTTATGATAATATTCTTTCTCTAATGTACAAATAATATCTCCTTCCATTCTTAAATCTAAATCTATTGAATCTCGAGTAAGAAGTTTTAGCATTCATAATAATTAAACAGTTATGAAATCAATATCTTCGTCCCCTCACATATTCGTATATCTTGAATTAAAGTAAAATCTAAAATTCAATCTAACAAAAAATTCGAGGATTTACACTTTCAGACACATTAGAAGGATTGAGATTATGTTTAATATATAGTTACCAAACTACTTAATTAACTTTTTGAAACTTACAAAAAGTATTGCATACATTTTCAAATAATAAATTAGACTTTTAATACTTTTAAGCAAGAATTTTATCAAGCTGAAATGAAATAATAATTTAAATAAATAAGAATTTATAATTAAAATTATTAATTTAATCTTCCGGGTGTACTCTAAATATTTTCTCAGGTAATAGAGGTAGCATTTGAAACGTAAGCATACAGCTTTTTATTTCAAATTTAAATGACAAGCTATATACAGCTATTTATCAAATTTCAAAATTCGAACTAATTTTTTGAAAAAAGTATTAACTGAAATCAAGTTCAACGCTGAACTCGCAGACGGCAGCACGTCTAGAATTACCGACCCGGTTGATGCTGCCATCTCTTTTAGAATCTAGGAACCCACTAATTTCTATTTAGTGATTTGAAAAATTAAACCGATAAAATTTTTTTAATTTTGAATTCAGTGGAACCCATTCGATGGCTACAGGGGGAGCGTTCGCATCCCCTAGTTTTGGGGTGGCTGGGGGGTCCGATGAATTCAAAAAAGTTACTACAAGCAAAATTGCTTTTTCGTTTAAATAATAAAGAAAGGTTTCAAAGCTAACACTGTTGTCTTTTTTTTAATTTTTGTTTATCAAAATTTAACTTTTTCTTCCGGGGGGTTGGGTGGTACAGATGGTGCAAAGACACTTGCTCCCAATGAACGCACTCAAAAATCAAATGTGCGTGACTCTTCAAATTATTTATCACTTGAAAAATTACTGCCATTTAATATTATTTCTCAAATTTTCTAAAAAATCTTCGTTTATTTAACAAAGAGATTTGATTTTGATAATCAAGTTTCTGCAGATGTTATTTGAGTTGAAAAATTACAAATAAAGACTGATTTCATGAATTAGTCAAGGGCATGTATCTATATAAAATAATTAATGTTAGTAGATAAATAATATTTATTTTACTCTCTATATTTTAGCAATGTTTGAATGATGGAACTCATAAAATGATAATGTATCTTAAACTTTGTTTTGTTTTTTAGAAATATATTTCTGAATTAAAAAACCATGAAACTACTTGAATACTATTAACAATATTTGGCACATTATTAAAAAAAAAATTTAATTGTCAACAAACTGAATAGTATCAACTAGAGGTTTATTTCTTTATATATTCGATACAGTTTGAAATTCTTGCGAATATTCTATAAAATGTAAAGGATTCTTAATTCTTTCATTTTAACAAGAATTTTATTTGTGACAAAAATCGATATTGTTTGAATTTAAATGACTTAATCCTTCACTATTTTTGTAATTGTTCACTTTGATAACTTTTCAATAATAATAGTTTTCAATAAGTTTCATATATTCACCTGAAAAATCCGAAAATGAGATTTTCAAGTCCAAATAAAAAAAGCTATCAAATTGCCAAAAATAGCAATTATTTGTAATTTTTTGAGCTGAAAAATGGGAAGGTTGTGACTTGTGACAGAACTCCTCCCTTTCCTTTTCCAGCTTAAAAAATTACAATTTTTAATTTTTTTTCAATTCATAAACATTTATAAAATTATGAATGTAACATATTTGATTAAAATGTTAGTTATAGCTATTTTTCATTTTTACTGTTCTAATATTTCAAATAAATCGACTGTTAAATATTAAAATAATCAACAATTAGTGAAATTCGTTAAAATAATTCAAATCTATCAATATTAAACTCTAAGGACATCTTTTATTAATTCAGATTTCTTTCAATACATTCTTTATTATGTTGTTTCGTTCCAAAATTTGATTTTAAAAAAATTTTATAATTTTTGTGTTTCTTTAGGAGAATACAACTGTTTATCTACAAAATTGTTAAAAATGGGAAGCATGAGCAATGATTGGTAATTTTTTGAGCCAGAAAAAGTGTAGGTTGTGACAGAACTTTCCCCTTCCATTTTCCAGCTCAAAAAATTATCATTTTGAATTTAAAAAGTTTTTATGAATAATTTGTAATTAGTACTATTCTAATATTCCAAATCAATCAACTGTCACATATTGAAATTAATTAACAATTAGTGAAAAATCTTTCTAAAAAATGCCAATATAATAATATTTAACATTAATTTAATCTTAAATCGATTCAAACTTTTAATATAATATATATTTTCTTATATTGTTTCAGTTTAAAATTGGACTAAAAAAAAATTACAAAAAAATTGATTTATTTTGTGCTTCTTCAGAAAAATATGAATAATTCTCTGAAAAACTTATAAAAATAGTAAGCATTAACAATCATTGGTATGTAATTTTTCAAGCTAGAAAAAGGATATGTCGTGACAGAACTTCCACTTCCATTTCCCAGCTCAAAAAATTAGCATTTCAAATTTTAGAAATTTGTATAAACATTTATTATTTATAATAAAATCAAATTAATTCGACATATTAGAATTTTGACGTTAATTATAGCAATTTTTAATCTTCACAATTCTAATATTTAAAATTAATCAACTGTTAAATATTAAAATTATTCAACAATTAGTGAAATTATTAGAATAATTAAAATCTAATAATATTCAAAATAATGACATATTTGATCAATTTACATTTCTTTTAATATAATACATTTCTTCTTATATTGATTCGTTCTGAAATTTGATTTTTTTTAAAATTCGATCAAAAAAACTGTTGATCATTTATGTATTTTTTGAGAAAAATACATATGTTTTTGTAAAAAAAATTATAAAAGTGAAAATAAAGTGATTATAATTCCATACAAAAACCGAAACGTTAAAAAAACTTACACTATTTTTGTATTTTTTTACGAAAGCATTTACTCAAAAATTCGAAAAGCTCAACGAAGTAAGCAATATTACCACACATTTTTTGCAGAAACTTATTTTAAAAAGAAAACTGAACGACCAATAAAAAAGGTTTACAATATTTTACTGTCCATTTATTTAGTCATAATTACTAGCAAAAAGTTATCTAAAAACTAGAAATTAGTATTAATGGAAAAACAAATCATTGATATAAACTTCCTATTAACATCAGCTACAAATGGCAAATTTTTTATATTTTCAGTTTTTGCTAATAAACAATATTTGGTGAAAGTTGAATATGTCGAACCTCAAATTTCTTCAGCTCAAAACAAAGAAATAGCTGATCATTTTTCTTTTATGGAAAAAAACTCTTTTTGGTGTTTAAAACGTTCCAAAATTGCAAAAAGATCTAGATTACCAAAATCCCAAAATTCTCAAAGTAAGAAATTATTTGTTCAAAAATGAAATATGATGTTTCTTTGATTAGAGCTGAAGAAATTTCAAGTTCAACACATTCAACTTTTTCCTAAGTGTGTGCATGTGACTGATTCTAAAAAAAGATGTTGTTTGCACATTTTCCAAAAATTTTGAATGACGCGAAAAACTTCTTTTTGAATTTATAATTATTATTATTGATCTTCGACAAAAACTCTACATATAAGAAAGTCACCACACTTTGTGAATCAATACAAATTATTTTCAAATTTTTTAATAAAACAAGAGAAGAGGAGATACTAACACATTTACATTTTTTTTGCTTTTTTCGTATGCCAGCCTACAAATTTTGCCCCTAACTCAAACGATTCGATTATTTCTAGCATTTTCACTCTGCCCTAAGCTACAACTTTAAAGAAGGAAATCAAAAGAAGTTTTCACTATTTATAACATTAGTGAATAGCTTTCAAGTGCACAGCACTTATTTTCATTTTAATATTAATTATAGCAACTTTTCATTTTCACTTTCCTAATATTTCAAATTAATCAACTCTTACACTTTGAAATTAATTAATAATTAGAGAATTTCTTTACGATAATTCAAATTTTTTGACAATTAACTTCAAGGATATCTTTCATCGATTCACAATTCTTTCAATATAACACATTTTTGCCTTATATTGTTTCGTTCTTAAATTTGATTTGAAACAAATTTTAATAACAAGAATTGCTCTTTATTGTTTTGGTGTTTCTTCAGCAACATATTATTGTTTTTGTAAAAAATTGATAAAAATAGCAATTGTTTGCAATTATTGGTCATTTTTCGAGCTGGAAAAAGGGGTAGGTTATGACAGAGCTTCCCCCTTCCCTTTTCTAGCTGAAAAATTATTATTTAAAATTTTTTTAATTTGTATCATCATTCATAATTCATTGATGAATACAAATTTATTGGATACATTATAATTTTTGTGTTAATTATGGCAATTTTTTTCTATTCTAATATCCAAATGAATCAAAAATAAGTGAAAGTCATTATAATAATTCAAATCTACTCATATTTAACCTCAATTAAATCTTTGATTTCAAACAAAAATTTCTTTCTCCTGATGCCAGCACACAAATTTTTTCCTCTGCTTAAAATATTTGATTAATTTTAGCATTTTCACTTTGCCCTAAGCGACAACTTTAAAGAAGAGAATCAGAAGAAGTTTTCACTATTTATAACATTAGCAAATAGCTTTCAAGTACAATTGAAATTTTGTAATGAATAAATTCAATAAATAAGTATTATTTTTTTAGACACGCACATATCCCATTGATTCTACGTTTTCAGAATGTAGTTTTATAGAATGAAGTAAAGATTAGATTCGTTTTATTATAGAATCGCAAGTCTCACAATGAATTCCATGCTAGAATTTGTCGTGAATTCTTAGTTGGGTGGAGTCATCATAATCGAATATGGGATCCTATGGCGCCGCGAGAGAGAATTACGAAAATCTGAAGAGGAACGAGATACTTAAGGGCACTAGAAGTTGAAGATTAAAAGAAAGACTACCAGTTAGGAGCGATGACTTTGTGACTTTTTCGAGAGGCAGAAATTATCCTGTCCCTACTTTGACGAGCCTTGGGTGGTCCACGCTTATTCTTCAGTCTACACTTGCCAGACTATAAAAGACATTACAAAAAAACGCATGAAAAAAGAACAAAATTTGAAGGACTACTAGAGTGACAGAAAACGTATTTTTTAATTAATTAAATGGCCTGCACCATGTGTTGTAGGTGTTTAATAATAAGGGTCTTATAATAATACAATTTAGGTGTCATATGCTCTTTTTATTGACCCAGCATTAAATATAAATATATATTATTTATGAAGGACTTCTAGCCTGGAACAATGAAAAAATTGAGACTGATTTCATTTTAATTTCAGAATAAAATATGGAACAATGATTAGTACTTTTGATTGTGAGAGCGAGACAATCCGAGAGATGATTTTCCTAAGTGGATAAACATTTATTTGGTCAGGCAAAGAAATAAAAATGCGTATTTACTTTTAAGTATACAATAATTATATGTGATAGATTTTTTCCTTCAAGAGTTTCATGATAGAACAAGTATCATGATCAAAATTGTAATGGTCTCAAAATATTCTCGATAATTGGGTCAAAATTTGAATCTAAACTCAATATTGAAACAGAGGATAGTTGTTACTTTTCTAAAAGGTTATACTTTTCTCAGTATAATTTTTTTATCAGCAATCTTTCCATCATTATTTTTAAAAACTACGGAATATTAGTATCATTTATTCAGGTTCCGTGAGAAAAAAATACGATTTAATGGCTTTTATGTATTATAATTTGTAAATTTTATTATCGATTCCATATGAAGATATGATACTTTTTTTCATTCTTTGAAGAAGCTTAGAAAATTTCAAAAATTACCAAAATGATCTAAATTTTTCGAAAAAACTAAAAAGTGAATTTTTTCAAGAAGGCCACCTTTGATTTTTTTCTTGATTTTTTTAGCGTTATAGTAATATGAGGGTGATATCCTGTGAGTTTTGTCTTTGCTATGCTATTTTTGTTGTAGATTTTTATTTTGTATGTCTCCGAAAGATTTATTCTGTTACATTTTTCATAAAATTATGATAACCGATGACATAATTTTGGCGAAAAATAAAAATACCGAAAATATAAATACCGAACTAGAAAATTTCCTGAATTTAAAAAAATAAATAAATCAAACTATCGAAAATATTTAGCAATGAAATTGCAAAGATTAATAAAACTAGAAAAATCAGAAGTTTCAAATTTCCGAAATTTCTAATTCAGAATTTTCAAAATCCCGAAATTTCAACTTCACGAAATTAGTGAATTCTTGACATTAGTGAATTCCCGAAATTTGTAATTAGCGAAGTTTTAGATACCTAAAAACAATACAATTCAATATTTTGTATGTATTAGAATATTATTATTTTATTTTATAACATGCATCCTGCATAATGTACTATCCAAATACTGTTCAAATTTTAAAGAGCTTTTAAAAATTTTAAGCTATGTACGCATAATTGTAAAATAAAATGTTAAAAATATTAAATATAACTTTTTTCGTAAATTTAAAACGTTGCTAGTTTGGAATTTCGGGAATTTACTAATTTCAAGCATTTTCTAATTCCGAAAATTTCAAATTTTCGAAACTAGAAATCAAGATTCTGAAAATTCGGGTTTTAAACTTTCGGTAATTATACAAATTCTAAAAGATCTGATATTTCTCAATTTTCTGACTGAATATTTTTCAAATATATATTATATCAGCTTATATAAGATATAAAACTAAGAACGTTTAAAAAAAAATTTACTTTTTTGAAAAAAATTTATATTATAAAGAAGAAGTATTTCTATATAGGAAATAACAAAGAAATGTAGAGGTGTATAGTATACATAATATTTTATTATTAAACCTTATAGCTTTTGTTGAATCACGTCAATTTCGTTCTTAAGATACAATTCTATAAATAAAAATTTTCGTTAATTTGTTCATAATTCACCTAAATATTCAAGTAGTCCTAATAAGGTGCTAAAAATTATGCGTTTTTGAATTTTGCAAACTCTACCCCCTACATTTCCTGTCTTTTCGTGATTATTTTTTATTTATTGAAAAATAAACCCAGAATTTTATGAAACAAACCAAAATGTTTAAAACATTATCCGGGACTAAAATACGAAAATGTATAATTTCCTTGCAAGTAATGGTATAAAATTGCCCCTCAACTTTTTTTTCCTGGAATAATAATAAAAGAAAATTTATGGCAGTATTTTTTCACCGAAAGAAATTAATTGAAGGGGTCACTTTGAGAAATTCAAAATCACACTTGCTTGTGTGCTAAGCCCTAAGTTTATGAAAAAAATTTTAGCGAGAAACAAAAGATACGTGTCCTTAAATAATTCCGTGACATCACCATGATCAATGAAATGTGTTTTTGCACCTGGAAAATAAGGCTATAAGTATTTTTTTTTAATAACATGACGATATTTTTACAGTTTTTTACGAATATTTTCAAATTGTAGAAATACTTTTTTTTCTTATTTTACATTAAAACCCGTTCTATTTTTGCAATTTTCAAAATACAAAGGTTTTTCTTGTTTTAAGTGAACCAGTTTCTCGCAGGAATAATAGGTACTAATATAGACCCTTCACCACAAATTTTCCATATGATATTTTTCTTTTGTTTTTTGGAAGAAAAAATTATTTCTGATTTTTCTAAAAACCTTGCTCTTTTGCTATTTTTGAGATTTTCTCCTTCCACTTTCTTAAATTTTTGTTCTCTTTTGAACCCGATGAGAAAAACAAAGAAATGAAAAAAAAATGGTAAAGCTGATGGGTAATATATACATAGTTAAGTGATATATATTTTGACACAGATCATTATGTCCAATAAAGTAACATTTTTCTGACTTAATCTAAAAAATAACAGTAAAATACAAAAAATGCGAAAACAATAAGAAAAAATGGAGTTTTCTCAAATACAAGTACAGCGCAGGCTTTACATTTATTTATTTATTTCAACTAAAAAAATGCAGCTGTTTTGCGAAAATCTTGTGTTTTAATTTTTTTTTTAAACAAAATAGCTTTACCATTTTTTATTAAATTTTTTTTTGCTTTTCTCATCAGTTACGGAAGAACGAAAAAAAACTTGACCTAGAACGAGAAAAACGCAAAAATCTTAAAAAGGGCAAAGTTTTGAAAAAAATTTCTCCTGAAAAACGAAATAATACCAAATAGAAAATTGATTATGGGTCGACTATACTAGCTGATATTAGTACCTATTATTTCTAAAAATGTTAGAAAAAGGGTGGTGTTAAAAAAAAAATCTTATTTTCTAAACATGGGAATAACTTAACCATTTTTTCAAATTTTCTGTGGATTTAGAAAGTATGTAAAAATGTGGATAAACTGAAATATGAAAACCCTTGGTATCACTGAAATTTCAAAAATAACACATTATATCAAGTAAAATTTGCAAAAAGCTCATTTTACCCTTAAAATGTTAAAAGATTCATGAAAAAATGTCAAAATGTTAATTAAAAAAAATACGAGTCTTCTTGTTTTCCATGTTCCGTTCCATTGTTATTTTCCGAGGAGGAAACGACTCCTAAAAATTCGGCCCAGCGGTGGTCGAATGTTTTGGATTACAAGTGGATTCCCGAAGATTGCAAGTGGATTACGTTAGATTTCTTTTTATTCGAAGATAATTACCAGGTATTGCAAGTGGATTACCTAGGGTTACAAGTTGATTATCTAGGATGATCGGATTACTCCGGTTAATCGGATTACCCTAGATTACTTCAGATCACATATGGATTATTTTGAATTAGAAGTGGATTACCCAGAATTACAAGTGGATTATCTAGTATTAAGCCTGATTAAGTTGATTACTCCGAATGGAAAGTGTATTACACCTAATTACTCGCATTACGCCCGATTACGGCGGATTAATTCAGATTACAAGTAGGATAACCAGTGGATTATGTAGGATTACAATCGAATTAATTAGGACTGGAAGTGTTTTACTGCAGATTAATCAATTATCCCAAGTGGATTAACGCGTATTCTAATTAGACTACCACGTGTTTCAAGTGGATTACCTAGGATCAAAAGTAGATCACGATGGATCACCATTGGATAACACTCTATATTACTCGCATTGACTCAAATAGCTTGGGTTACCTCGGTTTACCATATATTACAAGTGGATTATCTGGGATTAACAGTGGATTTTCAAAGATTACAATCATATTCCAAGTGAATTACTGATAATCAAAAGTGGATCAAGTATTTTCGCAAGCGGATTTTTAGGATTAGCTAGCACCTCGTTGGATTACATGGATTGCAAATGGTTTACCGTGAATTTCAAGTTGATTACCCATGATTATATGTTGATTACAATTGTAATACGTATTTATGGTTGATTATGAACCAATCTGTTTAGATTATTACATTTTCCAATTAGGAAAAGAAACAATCAAAAAAAAATTTTATGTATTTCTAACATTGCTAATATTTAATGCATTCTTCTTTCAAAAAATTTTTAATAAAAAATAGATTTCTTTACTCTGGACACGCACCCATTGCTCTAAATGATCACTCACAGATATTGAATAGTTCGAAAACAGCAAAAAAATCAGCAATTTCGAAAAAAACAACATGCTCGGACGCACCAGGAACACATAAAGTCACAACTTGCAAATTTTTATTGAAAAAAGAGCAAGAAAAACACACGAAATTTGAAAATTCCGGAGAGCAGCAATTCGACACGTCCACTCAGACCACCGTTACCAATACGTTCCATTCATTAACTGGCGTCGTACATATGTAATCCCATCTCGTGAAAGATGTCAAAAGTTCTGTATAAGAACTCAGCGTTCTTTCATGAACGAATGTGGCAACTCGCTTCTCCGAATAAAAATATTCGTTCATTTTTGTCACTTAAGGAAGGACCCACTCTAAGAAAAAGCAAAAAGCTTTTCTAATAAGATCATTTAGAAGAATATGTATTCTTTCAGCTGTCTCGAAGCATTCTCCAAGCCACTTGGCATCGAAGAAGAGCCGCAATGCATCCTACTGGTTTAAAATCCTAATGATTACAGGGACTAGCGACAATCATCTTGTTTGGCTAGGGTGGAGCATTCTAAAAAATCACTTGCAGGCCCACTACAGCAAAGGTGAAGAGAGTGGCAAACGCACTTGCACACTCGTAGTTCTGGACCTAATTATCTCATTCTTGAGGCGAAGCTGTAGTTGCAACCTATCATGACGTTACAACCCTCTGCTTAACACACAATAACATTTTTTGATGGTATTTCATACCTATCGAATTAAGTTTTCATTATCTCGAACATTCTCCTAGCCGCCGCGCCCTCTTCCGCTCCATGGGGATCATTTTCGCTGAACACTTGTTGCAGATCTCAGAAACGAGATACAATCCCACCCTGATTTCTACAATAATATGTAAACATAACACAATGAGTTTTTACAGAAGAAATATCAGTAGATTCATCTGTCAGAATTGAAAACTTGATTTTCTTTAGTACATATACTAAGTGTTCTTTTTCATCTTACCCCAGCACATTTATCACCATCAGAAATCTCAGTATATCTAAAACCTTTGAAGAGTTAGCATATATGCGGAAGTTATAAAATCTCAGTTACATTCGCAAGCAAACGGAAACTTGTCGCAAACGGAAGGGCGAACACAGGCAAAAGGTTTGACAAGTCATCTCAACCCACTGACCAATATTCTCAGCATCATCCAGCCGCTGCAGTGCCACGCCCAGGGTCTCGAGAGTAGACAGCAGAGGCACGTTCTACTCAGGTCGGACACAAAGAGTGTAAACTTTTCGTAAATTTTTAGGTGTTAAATTATTTGATTCCTCTTTAAAATCTTCTTCTTTATCGTACACTAGTTTGATTAACTAGTCATCAATATTTAAGGTGGACTAAAACCAAACAAGAAGAGTTATCCGGAGCTTGATTAAGAAGAGCATCCTGCTGTATTATAAACATTTTTCTCATCTGACCTTTTAAACTTAAGTTTTTATATTTTTATTTAATTCCATTTGTAATTACTTAAATAAATCTTAATTAATTTGTGAGACTGAAATTCATGTATAATCAATTTGTTTCTAGTACTCTATTAGTTATCCTCATCGCAGTTTTCCAGTTTATTTTAAATTAGAATCTAAAACAAGGAACCATTTTTAAATGAAATAAAATATAAGGTAAGTAAAGTAAGGTAAGTATACTTGAACTTTCAACCCAAAAAGACGAATTTTCAACGAAACAGTTGAATTTTTAACCAAAAAAGATTTTAATTTGCCTTCCTAGCATACAAATATGAGATTCAAGAAAAAAGTTAATTTTCTACGATATTAGTTGAATCTTCAACCCAAAAAGACGAATTTTTAACACAAAAATGGAATTTTTAACTAAAAGGGATGATTTTTCAACGAAAATGTTGAATTATCAAACAAATAATAACATTTATAACTAAAAAAGTATTCCTGTGGAGGAAGGAACTGCAAAAAAAATGCTAAGCAGTCAAGTTGCAAAAATTCAATCTAAACCAAAAATTCAAAGTAAAAAAAATTGTGAGCAGAAAATTTAAAAAATTTGGATTTCGACTATGCTGGACCAATATTACTACAATGCTATGATATACATCTTCAATATATAAAAAAGGGAGAGCTGTGAACTCCGCATCATGAGAACTATTACCTGTGATTCTCACAAGTATTAGTTCACTGATCTGAATTCCCAACTCTCACCTCGACGAGCCTCGCTTTGTCCCAGTCACATTTATTTTAGGGTCAACATCTAATTTTCCGCCCCAGACTTGCCTCTCAGCCAAAAAATTCCAACATTTAGAGTTTTCTCGTAGGATGCTCATAAACTGATCACTTATCAGTATCTTAGAGAAAAAGTTTTATAAACCAGGCAGGTCTGGATATGAAAAATTGGATGGAACGTTTGAAACTTAGAATTATTAAAAACCAAAATTCGGTATGCATAAGATTTGTGATTTTACGATTGGTTCGCGCGCCCCGCGCAACAGGTACGGCGCACCAATCACAAATGTGGAATTCTTATATTGAATTGAGCGCCACAATTACGAGAGGCCATGTTAAATTTAAAATTTGGTATTTAGAAATTTAATTAACATTAATAAACAAATTAATGTTAATAATATTATAATAAAAGTTAATGTCAACGATTAATAATTAATAATTATACTTCGAGATAATATTCAGGAATTTAATATTTAGTAGTCAGAATTGAATTAATATTAACAATATTGATCATATTATAATATTATTAAAATGTATTATATATAATATATAATTTATATATTAAGACCACATATAAACTATACATATAATATAGGTAGAACAGTATATTATAAATAAATCAATATTGAATAATAAATAATTACCCTTATTAAAAATATTATTAATTTAACATTTTAATGTTAACAACTGTGTAATGCTGGTTCAAGAGAGATGAGGCTATAGGATAATTTTTCGCGCAAACAAAAGGTTCAACCAATCAGTTGCGTTGTAGGGGACAGCGCGCCAATCCCCGTCGAGGAGCTCCCTGATTGGACCATTATCTAAGAGTGGGAGACTCGGCGACGAGGCTCCCCTCTACTCGACCTTCGCGCGGAGTGGGAGAAACCATCCGACCGCGGAGTGGGGGAGCCCAAGCTCTTCTCAATAAGAGAACGTGTTGCGGCCATCGTGCCCCACTCTGCCTTCCGACCCCTTCGGAAGCGCACTACCGCCTCTCATCTCTCTGAGCTTAGCCCAGGGGATGACTTGGAATAAAATCAGTGTTTTTGAATTCTCTTGCCTTATTGACCACGCCTTACATATACATATATTATTTTCAACATCTGCTCTTTTAAGAGCAAAAATCTAACGAAGGAATAGTTCTATTTCAACCATTTTTCTGTCTCGCTCTACCTCCACCAGTGGTTTGGCATCGCTCTGCGGGTCGCTCAACAAGCCGTTCACGGGAGCGTTGCCCAACCACCAGGAAATAATTCAGTGCCTCCAGAAAGAAGATTTACTTGGCGCTCCAACAAGTCGTCCTCGGGATATTCTTTCTGGATGGGACGAAATTATTGGAAGAGGAAGGCGAACCGGAAGTTTTGGGGACGTCCGTCCCCTCGCTGTGTCCAAGAAGCAGGAGCCAGTGCCAGCACCGACTACCAACAGGAGTTGGTAGTCTTCAATCCATCTTGCCAACAGGAGTTGGTAAGCACCAACCACGGAGAAGGGCAGGAGCTCTCCCCGGAAAGGATAGAAGGGACTTCAATCGCGCCTAAACACCAGGAAGTGACACCACCGGCCGTCCGTCGAGTACGAGCAGCACCCGGTACTCCCTCTGGACGGTGTGCTCCCTTACCACCAGGAGGCGAAAGGATCTCCCAGGTATTGGGATTGCGACGTAGACTGAGGGCCATTCATGGACGAGGCCGAAGGACACTCATACCTTACAATCCAACACACGACCGGACTCTCGTATTGACACTCGACCCGAAGTGTGTCCTCTTGTACGAGCCCGTGGGTCCCATCTCGGATGACACGAGCCCTGCCACCCGAAAAAGCGTCAAGGACCTGGAGATCGCGAGGGAGAGCGATCGGGACCAGAAATACCGTCGACAGCGTGACCATTATCGCCACCTCGTGAAGATAGCTGCCTGCGGTACGAAAGTGATTAAGACGGAGGACGGGTGTCCGAACATTAACTTTTACGCTCAACCGGAGGTCTCCCCCAAGGACGTCGTCTATCCCACGGAGCTGCCAGCAATCGATCGTCGGTACGTTGGAAGGAAGTTTGACATCCGTGGTTTCCTTCTCGGCCAAGGAATCTATTGGACAAAAAATTAAATGGAGAAGAACAACCTTTGGCAGTTGTTCATTCAGAGCAAAGGAAAGCGGACTTTCCTCCCACCGCCCAGCAGTCAACAGAAGCAGCCCAAGGGAATGCAAGGCTTAGATCACTGGTTGGAAGAAACCCAGGGCTATATTTTTGCCGAACCTGTACCAGGACAGGCAGCAAAAGAGAGGAAGTTTGTGACGAAAGCTTAGTCAAATATCACCCCGGCCCTGAGAAAGAAGCGATAATTTCTGCATCATTACAAGTAGGAACTTATCATAGTTAAATTTTTTACCAAAAGTGTTTATTTTTCAACCAAAAAGTTCAAGTTTCAGCCACAAATCGGAATTAAATTTTCAGTTAAGAAAATTAATTTTCATAAAAAAATAACGATTTTTCAACATTATAGTTGAATTTTCAATAAAATAGTTCAGTTGTCAACCGAAAAGATTAATTTTGAAGCAAGAATCTTATTTTTCTACCAAAAAATACCAAATTAAAAAAAGACATGAATATTCAATTAAAAAAGCCAAATTTTCACTAAAAATGAAATAGTTAAAATTTCAGGTAAAAAAAATATAATTTTTAACCAAAAAAAGATTTTTCAACAAAATACTTACATTTTTCACCAAAAGTGTTAATTTTTCAACCAAAAAGTTGAATTTTCAGCTACAAATCGAAATTAAATGTTCAGTTGAAAATATTAATTTTCATAAAAAAATAACGATTTTTCAACCTTATAGTTGAATTTTCTGTCAAAATAGTTGAATTTTCACCCGAAAAAGACGA
The DNA here is from genome assembly GCA_011634705.1 of Andricus grossulariae. Taxonomy (NCBI): domain Eukaryota; kingdom Metazoa; phylum Arthropoda; class Insecta; order Hymenoptera; family Cynipidae; genus Andricus; species Andricus grossulariae. The sequence continues at coordinate 105,073,359 of JAABKJ010007545.1, read as the reverse complement.
ATTTAACAAAATACATAAATTTTCAACTAACGCAGATCAATAATTCCTAACCAAAAATAGAATAGTTAAATTTCCAGTTAATAAAATTAATTTTCCACTAAAAAAAGACAAGAAATTTTCAACAACATAGTTGAAAACTCTTTCGATTACCTATGTAAATTAGTCCGAATTATCTGGATTACTCTAGATTACAACTGAATTACTCTGGATTACAAGTTAATTACTTTGATTACCTAAACAACTTCAAATGAATGGGATTATAAGTTGATTACTCTGAATTAAAAGTGGATTATATACTTGGATTGCCTGAATTATTCCAGATTATCTGGATTGCAAGTGGATAACGGTGGATTACTAGTTGGTTTTTTAGGCAAGAACTGGATTAAAAGTGTATTATGTCGGATTGCTTGGACTAGCCCGGATTAGAAGTTGATTATACTTGATAATTTGAATTAGTTCGAAAGACTTGGAATATTCCAGATTACAAATGGATTACTTGGATTACTCCGAATTATTTTAATTATTTTAATTATGCCGGATTACAAATGGAGTACTTTAGGACTACTTGAATCACTTCGGATGACTTGGATTACCCCGGTTACTTGGATTACTCATGATTGCAAGTGGATTACGTTGTATTACAAGTGGATTACTCTGGCTTACAATTCGATTACCGCGGAGTACGATTGGATTACTTCTGACTACTCCTGATTACTCCGAATTACTTCGCATTACAAGTGGATTACTTTAGCTTACAAGTGGATTACTCTGGTTGACAAGTAGATTACTTCGGCATAAAAGTGTATTGCACTGGATTACAAGTGGATTACTTCCGATTACTTGAATTACTCTAATAACAAGTATACCTGTTTACGTTGGATTACTCTGGATTGCAAGTGGAATACTGGGATTACTCCAAATTACTTGAATTTTACTGGATTACAAGAGGGTTATACTGAATTACTTGCATTTCAATTGGATTATGCCGGATTACTTGGAATACTCTGATTCACAAGTGTATTGGATTACTCTGGGTTGCAGGTGAATTACTCCGGAATATTGGGATTACTCTGAATTAATTGAATTACACTGAATTCCTTGAATTGCAAATGTATTACTCCGGGTTAGTTGGATTATTCTGAATCACAAGTTTTCCAGATTACTCTGGATTTCAAGTGGATTACTCCGGAATACTGGAATTACCCCGAATTACTTGAATTACAAGTGTATTACTTCGGATTACACGTGGATTACACCAGATTACAATCGGATTACATGTCGATTACTCCCGAATACTGGGATTACTCTGAATTACTTGAATTTTTATTGGATTACTCCTGATTGCTTGGATTACTCTGAATCACAAGTGTACTGGATTACTCTGTATTGCAAGCGGATTATTCAGGAATACTGGGATTACCCCGAGTTACAGAATTACAAGTGTATTACTTCGGATTACACCGGATTACAATCTCATTGCATGCCAATTACTCCGGAATACTGGGATTACTCTGAATTACTTGAATTTCAATAGGATTACCCCGGATTACTTGGATTATTCTGAATCACAAGTGTTCTGGATTACACTGGATTCCAAGTGGATTACTCGGGGTAAGTTGGATTATTCTGAATGACAAATGTTCCTGGATTACTCTGCATTGCAAATGGATTACTCCGGAATACTGGGATTACCCCAAAATACTTTAATTACAAGTGTATTACTTCGGATTACATGTGGATTACACTGGATTACACTGGATTACAATCGCATTACATGTCAATTACTGCGGAATACTGGGATTACTCTGAATTACTTTAATCTTAATAGGATTACCGCGGATTACTTGGATTATTATGAATCACAAGTATTCTGGATTACTCTGGATTGCAACTGGATTACTCGGGGTTAGTTGGATTATTCTGAATCACAAATGTTCCTGGATTACTCTGGATTGCAAGTGGATTACTCAGGAATACTGGGATTACCCCAAAATACTTGAATTACAAGTATATTACTTCGGATTACATGTGGATTACACCGGATTACAATCGCATTACATGTCGATTACTCCCGAATACTTGGATTACTCTGAATTACTTGAAATTTAATTGAATTACTCCTGATGAATCACAAGTGTACTGGATTACTCTGTATTGCAAGCGAATTACTCAGGAATACTGGGATTACCCCGAATTACTTGAATTACAAGTGTATTACTTCGGATAACATGTGGATTACACCGGATTACAATCTCATTACATGTCGATTACTCTGGAATACTGGGATTACTCTGAATTACTTGAATTTTAATAGGATTACCCCGGATTACTTGGATTATTCTGAATCACATGTGTACTGGATTACTCTGGATTGCAAGTGGATTACTCGGGGTTAGTTGGATTATTCTGAATGACAAATGTTCCTGGATTACTCTGAATTGCAAGTGGATTACTTCGGGATACTGGGATTACCCAAAAATACTTTAATTACAAGTGTATTTCTTCGGATTACATGTGGATTACACGGGATTACAATCGCATTACATGTCGATTACTCCCGAATACTGGGATTACTCTGAATGACTTGAATTTTAACTGGATTAACACGTATTACTTGGATTATTCTGAATCACAAGTGTGCCGGTTTACTTTGGATTGCAAGTGGATTACTCCGGAATACAGGGATTACTCCGAATTACTGAATTACAAGTGGATTATTTCGGATTACATGTGGATTACTCAGGAATATTGGGATTACTCTGAATGACTTGAATTTGAATTGGATTACTCCGGATTACTTGGATTACTCTGAATCAAAAGTGTCCAAAATTACTCTGGATTGCAAGTGGATTACTCAGGAATACTGGGATTACTTCGAATTACTTGAATTACAAGTTGATTACTTCGTATTACATGTGGATTACTCCGGAATACTGGTATTACTGTGAATTACTTGAATTTTAATTGGATTACTGGTGATTACTTTGATTACTCTGAATCAGAAGTGTCCACAATTACTCTGGATTGCAAGTAGATTACTCAGGAATACTGGGATTAATCCGAATTACTTGAATTACAAGTTGATTACTCCGGATTACAAGTGGATTACAGTGAATTATTTGGATTACCCCGGATTACTTGGATTATTCTTAATAACCCAGAATTGCAAGTGGATTACTCGAATTACTCCGGATTACCAATTCGGATAACCGAGCTAGCGGTCCCGCGGATTACCAGAGTTGTTTCGCCCTCGAATACCTACAGGGTGACCCATTTTAATCTATAAATCAATTAGGTCAATTTTCAAGGTCATTTCAAGGTCAAACGGTTTTTTAAAATGGAAACCCCTATTTTTGACTGCAGATTGAAATAAAGCAGAAAATTTTACGTCTAAAATATACTATCGAATTCTTGTTTTTGTGACCTTAGAGAGATCAAAAATCAAGGTCAAATGTCCCAAAAACTATCAGATACCTTTTTTCTGAATTTACGTGGTTTCTCACGATAATCAAACACCTCAAAGGAAACAGAACTTACTACGTCCACCTCGTTGTTTCCGGGCAACGCTCAAAGTAAGGTCAAGGTGCTTCCACGTTTTGCAACTTTTTTATTAAAAAAAAATGACGAAGTCCTTTATAGAACCCGAAAATACATTTGAAGGTCAATTTAGTCAAGGTCGTCGAAATTTGTGCAACTTATCTTGTACTTGATAAAGGCACCTTCAACGTTGAGATTGCTAAGAAAAACAGTAAATTAAAAAAAAGGTTCTAAGCGATTTTTAAATGCTTGACCTTGATATGACCTTCTTCATGTCAAAATGAAAGATTTTAAAATACCAATTTTCACGTACAATTTCCTGTTCTTTACGAGTCCGCAATCTAAAATAGGGGTTTCTATTTAATACAATCGTCATGCCCTTTAAATGACCTTGAAAATTGACCTGAAGGTCGAGGCTGACGAAGTGGTCAAGGTGGTTCACACTTTTACATTTTAACGATTTTTGTTAAAGCATCTTAAACGTTTGCTTCACCCAGAAAACAACGTAAATTCAGAAAAAGGGCATCTGATAGTTTTTTGGACATTTGATCTTGATATTTGACCTCTCCAAGGTCACGAAATCAAGATTTCCATAGCATTTTTGACGTAAAATTTTCCGCTCTATTCAAATATGCAGTCAAAAATAGGGGTTTCTATTTAAAACAATCGTCTTGACCTTTAAATGACCTCGAAAATTGACCTAAAGGTCGAGGCTGACAAGGTGGTCAAGCTGGTTCACACTTTTACATTTTATCGACTTTTTTAAAGCATCTTAAACATTTGCTTTACCCAAAAAAAAACACGTAAATTCAGAAAAAGGGCATCTGACAGTTTTTTGGACATTTGACCTTGATTTTTGAGCTCTCCAAGGTCACAAAAACAAGATTTCCATAGTATATTTTTGACGTAAAATTTTCAGCACTATTCAAATCTGCAGTCAAAAATAGGGGCTTCTATTTAAAACAATCGTTTTGACCTTTAAATGACCATGAAAATTGACCTGAATGTCGAGACTGACTTTTCAAAATCATCTTAAACGTTTGCGTTACCCAGAATACCACGTAAATTCAGAAAAAGGGCATCTGATCGTTTTTTGGACATTTGACCTTGATTTTTGTTCTCTCCAAGGTCACAAAAACAAGATTTTCATAGTACATTTTTGACGTAAAATTTTTCGCTCTATAAAAATCTGCAGTCAAAAATAGGGGTTTCCATTTTAAAAAATCGTCTTGACCTTGAAATGACCTTGAAAATTTATTCAAGGTCCTGGACAACTTTTGTATGGACCGTCTTTTATGTAGATGGAGTAGTTTATAAGATTTTTGGATTTATAGATTAAAATAGGTCACCTTGTATATTTAACTATTAAAATTTCTTGTGTTTTACGTACCATTGTTTTGTCTCCCAATTGGGCTTTACTGTGTCTCATTACTCCATCGATTGCATTTCTCCAAGCACTATGCCACAAACGTAGCCAGTCGTTCTCCCCTCCATTTGCAAATTCCTTCGCCACGAGTGTAAAAATTAAGCCGTACAAAGCACCAGAAGTACCTCCCATTTTTTCTTCTGCGATATACGAAAGTTCCGTAAAAACTGACGAGGGGTGAGACGTTTTAAAATTATCCAGAGACGATAGTATGCCTAGAAAATTTCAATTTATAATCAATAATTAATAAATTAATTATAATTTATATACAATATTCATTAACAGACTATTTTATAATATTTTATTACTATCAGCGAGTTGTTTCAGCGTGGATCCGCAATCTCCGTCTCCGCAGCCGCGATCAAGATCATTGATGAAGTTCTCTTCTTTAAGAATTGACAAACTAGCTCTGCGTAAACATTCTTTAAACAAATTTTCCTGACTCTTGCTGAATTGTTTACCAATTTTAGAAAATTCCATTTTTCCTTCGTCTTGGAATGGAGGTTTGGGAAACTGAGGCGGTAGAGAATATACATTTCCTGGCCACTGAGGAGCATCAGTAGGATCATCCAGACAGCTGATAATTATAGTTTTTTCACTTTCAGGTAGTTTCAGTATTGAAATATGAACACCGACACTGTCTAAAGATGACATGAATATGCCCCCATAAACACGCAAGGGCTGTATTCCAACATTTTCTGCGGAAAAGTATCACACGCATGATTCAATTAATTTAATCAATTGATTTATTTAATTCTTCATGTTATTATTTATTTCATTTATTTATACTTACGCAGTTGCCTCACTACCTCGTTTATAATAATCCCATTTTCTAGTTGACTGAGACCTCCAAAATTATTTACTATTACTGCCACGGAATCATCACGAACAAGCGACAAAGCTTCAGTCAGCTTTTTCAAAATTTCGGAAACAACTTTGGATGCACTCTCCAGCTTTTTTCTTTCACATCCAGCTTCTCCATGAACTCCTAATCCGAATTCTATTTCATCGGCTGGAATCTCGAACATCAGTCCTTGGCCTTAAGATTTTTAACAATTTCTTTTTTATTTTACTCTCTGAGCACAATTTTACAGTCGAACTCGGATTTAACGTCCACGAATTTACCGTTTCCGAGAAATGACGCCGCGTCGCGGGTAGGCTTGTCAGGAGCTACGCGGGATGTGCGAGGTTCACGAAAGCGTGACAAAACAGGAACTGTTTACGTTCGGAGTTGAGCTGAATCCGGTTCAGTTAGGGTAGGTCAGGTCCAAGGACAGCACGAAAACCGACGTTAGATCCGAGTTCGACTATAATTATAAATTAGATGTGACTGTTTGCAAAGAAAGGGACCTATCTCCCGGGAGCTACCCTTTACGGTCACATATATAGACGAACCTGGAAGAGTGCAAGCTGTTAAAGCGGCACCATATGTGGCCATATTTTGTGCAACGATTTTTGCATATTTTGTAACATCTTCGAGATTATGTCCTCTTTTAGCAAACGCGCCCGCTGTTTTCATCACAAAAAGAATGCCACAAAGTCCACGTCGTCCTGCTCGGCCTTGTTCACTTTCGGGTATACTACAATCTTCAGCCACTATTACTTCATTTACCTAAATTTTAGATTATTTATTATTCAATTAAATCTAATTAAATTTTCCATTCAAACCGAGGAGTTAATCAGTCATGTGAAGTGAAGAGGAATGATGAGAGTTGATCGAATGTTGATAGATGATCGAATGATGAGAAATGATCAAATGAGGTGAAATGATCAAATGATGAGAGATGATCAAATGATGAGAGATGATCAAATGATGAGGGATGATCGAAGGAAGAGGAATGATGGGAGATGATTAAATGATGGTAAATAATCACATGATGAGAGATGATCGAAAGAAGAGGAATTATGAGCGATGATCAAATGATGGGAGATGATCAAATGATGAAAGATGATCGAAAGTAGAGGAATGATGGGAGATGATCGAAGGAATGATGGGAGATGATCAAATTATGAGAGATGATCGAAAGAAGAGGAATTATGATGAGAAATGATTAAATGATGAGAAATATTCAAATGATGAGAGATGATTGAAGGAAGAGGAATGATTTTTTCTTTTACGAGGGAAGGTGAAAAATGTTCAACAACATAACGTGAAGGGTCCGCATTTCTCGGTAGTGTGGGGATCTTAGTCGCATCACTACAATGACCCTGACGCATATAATATTCATATATGCCTTGCGTATCATTGTATATTATACAAAATTAACTTTGTCATTATAATAATGCCACAAAGGGACTCAGTAAAAAGCACCACCCTTTCTCATTGGCATTAATCCCCCCGGAACCGCTTTCGCATTACTTCAGGGGGTGCCATTTTTTTGCCTACTAGGGCTTCTGCTGGTCTTCTTTGTCTGCTGCTTGTCCCAACCAAGATGTACGCATCGTCCTCAATATGTGTGGTGGTACCGCACATCGGGCTCGTTGGCTTTCGACATCCTGGTTGGGGGTGATAGGTTGGACTGCCTCTCATTGCTGCTGGTTCTTCCTTCTGGGACTGTTTGGCCTCATGGACCAACCAAGATGTTACCCGTCGTCCTCAGCAGCACAATGTCATGCATCAGGCTGGTCGGCCATCGAACATCCTGATTGGGCATGATTAGATCTGCCTGGAATACCCTCCCCCCAACTGCACGCATCGTCCTCATCAGCGGAGCAAGTCTCACGCATCGGGCTCGTCGGCCATCGGCAGCTTAGGGCTTCGGTGTTTTCCTTCTTTGGCAGTATACTTGGCCTTCCCTAGTCTTCAAGTTGTCGTTCGTCTTTCTTTGTACGTAGAATGGTTTCTACATAGGTGGATACCCTCTCCCACGATTCCTCACTTTCGAGCATCATCCCGACAATATTGTCCGGCGTTATGCTTCTAATATCGCTTTCTAGCTTGTGTTTGAGTTCGGCCCAGCGATCACACTCAAAGAAAGTGTGGTTCGCATTATCGGAATCCGCATCGCAGTACCCACACTTTTGACTGCCGACTTTTCCTCTCTTGAAGAGGTAGTTACGGAAGTAACCGTGCCACGAGAGGAATTGCGTCATGTAAAAGTTGGTTTCTCCGTGTTTGCGGTCCAACCATGCGTTTACATGTGGGATCAACCTTGCGGTCCATCTTCCTCGGTGATAATTGCTCCAGCGTTGTTGCCATCGTTCTAAGGTGAATGCTCTGGCCTCGTCTTTTGTTATTACTCTGGTCACGTCTGGTCTCCTGTGGAACATGTCCTTCGTCTCCTGAGCTAGTAGATCAATCGGTATCGTCCCCGCAATCACTTGAATCGCTGGCTCTGATACCGTTCGTTAGGAGTACGCAATTCTGAGAGCGCCTTTCTGCTGATCCGCTACCAGGCGTGTTCTGTGTGTCTTCATCTTTAGTGCATCTGCCCATATTTCAGCTCCGTAGAGCATTATCGACTGGGCCACTGACATTGGCAGTCGGCGTTTGCTGGCCCTCGGTCCATTTACGTTGACCATGAGCCTGCTTAGTGCCGTCGTGACTACTGCTGTCTTACTTGCTGCTTGCTTGATTTGTTCACCGAAGGAGAGCCTATTATCCATCAATATTCCTAGATGTTTGATAGCTGGTTTAGCTGTAACCACTGTCGGTCCAACCTGCATTGGTATGTGCATGGGGATGTACTTCCTCGTATATCAGAACTCTATCAGTAAGATAGCTTCTCAGCATAAGCATGAGGTACGCTGGAGTCTTAACACCCTCCAGTGCCTGAATTATCTCTGCCCATCTGACCGAGTTGAAGGCGTTTCGCACATCCAGCGTTGTCAGCAGAACAATTTTTCTGATGTATCGGCTTTCCTCCTGTATTCGGTCTATGGTGTCCACTGCCTCTTGGACCCCGTGTATCGTGGAGCTTCCTTTTCTGAAACCATGTTATCTCTCGGAGAGATCATCTCCTGCTTGGACGGCCGCCAACAGGCGAGGCTTCAGCATCTTCTCCATGAGTTTCCCGGTGGTGTTCAGCATGCACAGTGGTCTGTACGCCGAAGGAGAATTCGGATCTCCTTTCCCTTTGCTGATCAGGACTAGCCCTTGGACTTTCCACTGTTTGTGAAATACTCCCGCTCTCAGACAGCAGTTCATCATGTTGAGCAGCATCTGTGGTCAGATGCGTGCTACAACTTTTAAAACTTTTGCTGGGATCCCGTCAGGTCCCAGCGCTTTCTTGTTCTGGAAAGAGGTCACGGCTGTTACTAATTCCTCCTCGCTGAAGAGTGGTATCCTTTTTAGAGGGGTTCCGTAACGATCCTTCTCTTTTATTGGGTGTGTCGGGAAAAGCACGTCGACGATGTTCCTCATGGTTTCCGCTTCCATTGATTCACTCGCTGAGAGGGCCCCGAGCTTCCTGGACACAATTTTGTAACCCAAGGTTCCTTGTCCACTTCTTGGCGCAAGTTCCCCCAGCTCTGGCGTTTGCTTTTCTTAATAGCCTTGCCAAGTTCTTTCTTGGCCGATGTGTACTCCTTAGTGCCTCTTTCCTTCTTCCTAGTCGCCGTTCGCCTGCGTTTGAAGCATTTTCTTCGCAGATCAGCAATTTCCTCATTCCACCAATAGGCCGATGTTCTGTTGTGGTGCCCCTTCTTCCGAGGCATCGAGACATCACAGACTTGGTTAATTACCTGCATGGTAGCTTCCACTAATTCTTCCGCGCCCATGTCAGTTTTTTCCATAAGGCTGTTTTGCCCTCTGACAATCGCCAGGGATAGTTTTCCCTCGTACAGTTTAGCAGCATTCCACCTTTTGGGATTGCGATGCTGTATCCTGCCTCTCAGCTTTGCTTTGATGTTGAAAAGTAAATACTGGTGGTCGCTTCCCGTAAGGTCCTCTAGGACCTCCCAATTCTCCATAAGGGGGGCTATTCCCTCCGAAGCTAGGGTGATGTCCGGGATCGTGCCTACGTTTCCTGCTCGTCTAAATGTTGGCGTTTTGCCGGTATTCATGACCAGTAGGCCCCGTCTTGCAGCCATCTCTAGTATTCGCTTTCCCCGCGAGTCTGATTTCGGCATTCCCCATTCTACCGCTTTAGCGTTAAAGTCTCCTGCCGCTATCTCTCCTCCCTCTGTGTCTTGGATAAGGTTTTCCAACAGATCCAGTTTTCCTTGGAATTCCTGAATGCTTTTATTAGGCGTGAGATAGCAGCTCACGCACGTGACACCTTTTCTCTTGATCCAGACGTATCCATCTCCAGAACCATGGTTTTCGATCGGAACTGTCCCTTGGTTTCGCACCCAGATGGCTGCTGTTCCAAGGTTGTCCGAAAACCATGTTGCGGTGTACCTATCCGCGTACTGCTCGCTGATAATTAGCAGATCGGCCTTCAAATCTGGAACTGAATGTTCCAGAAGATCATTTGCTAATTTGCTCCTACGCATATTAGCCTGGATGACTCTGGTCATAACCGGGCGCGTTTAACTTTGTCGAGTGCCTGTCTAAAGACTGTGCACCCTCCCGACCCAGGTGTATCGTTGAGATTCGCCGGTTTTGGCTGCATACTGTGGCAGAGCACACAGTGCATTTCGGACGTACAAGCTTTTGCATGATTTCCACCCATGCCACATTGTTAACAAAGGCCGCTGCGGTCAGGCCTTTTACAATCTCTTGCTTGATGTCCGTACCCTAGACACCTGTAGCATCGGTAGACGCGTGCTCTCTTTCTCACCCTGCTGTTTATCCATACCGCTTTAATGCGGGCAGTTTTCAGCTGTGGGTTTGCAGTTTCCTCGCTGAGCTCGATGATAGCCAGGACCTGCTCTCTCCTGTTGGGCCTAGTTACTGAGACCTTTGCGTCTTCTGCTTTATCGCCGAGATCTCTCCTTAGTGCTATCTCCACATCCTCCTTGGTTGTGACACAGTCTAGATCTAGGAGCTCTAATGTAGCTTTAGGATCCAGATTCTTCATTGTTCCCATGTCTCCTAAGTGTTTTTGGAGAGCCTCCCCGAACGCCATAGCATTCTTTGTCTCCTTCTCGAGTTCTACCAGCACGTCCCCGTTTCTTGTGCGGCAGATCGAACTAATGTGGGTTTCGGTTTTTTTTAGGCTTCATCTTGGTCCTGATGTTACCCAAGGCCTCCACGTAATTCTTTCCCTGTGCCGGCTGTATTAGAACTGCTTCCCGGCGCTGTTTCCTTTGGTTGGCCTGTCCCTCAGCATGCTGCAGTTTTCCCGTTCTTTCAGGATACTTCTTCTTCCTTGTCACCTCCGTCCATGCAGGTGGCGACACAAGATCATTTTTCCTCTTTCCCATTAGAGTTGCACCCTGATTTTCCGCTGGGCTTGAGGCTGTTCTCTTGTTGTTACTGCGCCTCGGAGTACTTAAGCTTCTTTGAGCCTGTTTCCCCGCCAGGCTCAAAATGCTCATTTGTGATTTTCCCGTCTATTTCAACGCACTTTGAATAACCTCTACTGTTTCCTTCAGCTGTGGAATTCCGCCTTTCATGTCCGTATTGACATTCCTCTGTCTATCTGCGGCATCTTGCATGATGGTCAGTAAATTCAACATTTCTTTGAGCGTCCTTTCAATGGTCGCTTCGGCTGTCTCTTTATTGGCTTTTTTTTTGGAGGGGGGGGGAGTTGTGGGTGCCATGAAAATTCGCCAGCTCATCGGGCGTGGAGGGGCGGGCCCAAATGGCTGGGAACGGGTATAACCTCGAAACTAAGTCCTACCCGAGTTCCCTTGGGCCCAGCCTTCGCTTAACCAGTCCCGGAAAACACGGACGGACTGGAACTCGCCCGGGGCACTGCAGATTCCGACCTCTGCAGTCACCACGCATAAATTTTTTTTGCTGTTATCCCTCAAAAAAGAGTTCGGGGACGTCTGTTGTTCTATTTTATAGCATCTCCAAATAAAATTTTTAAAATTTTCAATTCTTGTGGAAAAAAACCCGGGGGAACTGAACCCGATTTACCACACGACGAAGTATCACATGCCCTTAACTAATGTTGAGGGATTAGTGAAATGCAGGGTATTGCCTCCTACAGACAAATATTTACCTGTTTTACCTGTCCGTATGCACGGCAAGCTCATGTTCCCTCTGTGCAATACTTGTTGTAAATTACAACTACAACGAGATTGCCCACATGTAAATAGTACAAGTGAGAAAGAAATAGAAGGAACATGGGTTTCCGACGAGCTCAGAGTAGCAATTCAAGAGGGTTATAAAATTACCTCTATTTTTTAAATTTTGTATTATGAAACTACCCAATATGACAAGGTCACAAAAATGGGTGGTCTTTTTGTAGAATATATGAACCGATTTTTTAAACTCAAACATGAAGCCAGTGGATACCCTGTCCATTGCACTGATGAGGCATCGAAAAAGGTATTCATTTAAAATATATTAGAGTCTGAAGGTATATCCCTAGATCCATAAAACTTTAAAGAGAATTCTGGGTTGCGCTCGTTGGCTAAACTTGGTCTTAATTCATTTTGGGGGACATTTGGCCAACGAGGAAATATGTCAAAGACAGAGATCATTCATAGTCAGCAAGAATTGCTGGAAATTCTTCAAAGTCCTCACAAAATTCTCAACAGGCTCTTGCCTTTAGACGATAATAGTATTTACGCCTCATGGTTGTACAAAAGTAAAGCTGTGACGTCATCGTCTATTACTAATCTGGTTATAGCAGCTTAAACGACAGCTCAGGCACGCTTGAAGTTATTTACTTACTTGAAGCAACTAGATCGTCGTGTCCTTCAATTTGACACGGATGTCATTATTTTCGCTAGCACTAGTGAGCCAGATGAGTATTATCCAGATACAGGTTGTCTATCAGGTGATTTAACTGATGAACCTAAAGTTTATGGTTCCGGTAGTTTTATAGAAAAATTTGTCTCAGTTGGTTCCAAATTTTATGCATGTAAGGTGCGATCACCTGATGGTAAAACCCATAATGTTTGTAAGGTCAAAGGTTCTAATTTAAACTATAAAAACTCTCAAATCATAAACTTTGACTTAATCTATGATCACGTTATTAATAAGACACAGCGAAATCAATTAAAGTTTAGTAGCATCCGCAGAACACCTTATTACCAGGTAGTTACTAAACAGGAGGAAAAAATATGTCGTCCAGTGTACACTAAAAGACGATTAGTTGAAGGATATGACTCTCTACCATTTGGCTTCATTGCACAAGATGAATAATTTATTTCTTTGTGATCCATACAAATCGAATGATGAAAATTGGAAGAATCGCTCGCTCTCATTCCTACACACACAGACATAACTGTGATTACATCTTGAAAATAAAATAATTGTATGTTTATTTCTTATGATTTGTATGTTTAAAAATATATTTTTCTACCTGCTTATTATGAGAACTTTTACTGTTTGTTTTCGGTTGAAAAATTTGGACTGCTTGAAGATGATGCCGATAACACATTTTTCGAGCAATGCGGACAGAACCATCACCCCGATTTACCATTATTCACTGACTTTCACGATTATTTTCGTGAAGGGGCTCAGCCGTACAGTGTTCACTTGTCGGACATGAGTGTCGACTTATTTGAAGATTTAAGCAAAAAAACAATAATAATTTGAATCTATTAATTTTTCATTTCAAAACAATCAGAATATATTTGAAAGTGAATTCAACAAAATGAAATTTTCTTTGAAAAAAACATTGTTTACAGATTTTATTTATCATCCCGAAATGCCTGAAAAATAATTTCCTATTATTATGTAACCAAAAGCGGAAAACATCACTCAGAATAATATGATTCTATACTTATTTTTTCTAACCTGACACAGACAGCCAGAATACAGCTAAAAACTAGGGTTTTGCGGCAATAGTCCAACGCGGCGCGGCGACGGTCGCACGCCCCTGTCCGCTAATCTCAGGGCGTGTTAGAATGCGCACGTCAAAATTAGCTTGTTCATTGACGTGACGGAGAGCGGTCAGGGGAATCAGCTCAAAACCCTGACCACGCAGATAGTATCTGATTGATCGATTTCTAGAAAATAAGAGAAGCATGAAAAAAAATCCTGCTGAAAGAATCAAGATATTATATAAATAATAATAACTGATTTGATTTGAATCTTCGTCAATTATGGACGCACGCTGGAAGCATCCGCTTACATCGTTGGAATGTGGACCAACAGGTTATGGTAAAACATTTTTTTTTTTAAGTTTCTCCGTGATCTGAATAGTGTATGAGATAAACATATTGAACGTATAATTTTGTACTATTCCGAGTGGCTGACAGCATATAAAGAGTATGGAAAAACGATAGAATTTCGTGAAGGTTTACCACAATCTTCTGATTATTCCAACGATCCTAGAACTAAACTTATAATCATCGATGATTTAATTAGGGAATCTTCAAATAATACAATTGTAGATATATTTACGAAGAGTAGTCATCATAAAAATCTCAGTGTCAACTTTATTACTCAAAATCTTTTTCATCAGGGTCATAATCAAAGAGATATTTCTCTAAATGCAAACTATATTGTTGCTTTCAAAAACGCGCGAGATCGTGCCCTAATTCAACATCTAGCTCGGCAAGTTTGCCCTGAAAATCCACGATTTTTACATAAAGCCTATCAAGATGCCACTTCTCAACCACATGGTTATTTACTTTTTGATTTGAAACAATCTACCCCCAAAAATGGTCGATTCCGGACTAGTATATTTCCAGATGACCCTTATCATTACGTTTATGTACCTGTCAAAGCTATAAAGAGAGGCAGTAGTGAGGGAGAAGTACCAATTGCACGTTTGTAATGATGTCGAAAGGGGGCAAGTCAATCGAGAAGAAAAATGCTATAGTTTTGCATGCTCTTTGTCACCTGAACCCTGAACAGCGACGGGCTGTATTAAAAACCTCAGATCCCCGACTCATCAAATGTATTTGTGAGTGTGCTTCAAACGCTCTATTGGGAAATGTACCCCTTAAGAAGCACCAGAGATAAAAGTTGAAAAAACATAAAAATCTACTTCGAAAATTAGCTGAACCCAATGGAACCTGGAAAAAGAAGAAAAACTTCATCCTAAATAAAAACCATTTCATCAGCAAATATGGAGTATGCTAGAAAAATGGTACTTATCCCAAGTGATCAGGTGAATAAAATTCAACATCAAATGCAAACTGTAAAGCAACCAACTGTAAGCACTAGTGATACACAAATTATACCCTCCATTCCCAGGTTAACTGCGCAAACACCTGGTAATAATCTTGGTAGACTTGATGCCGAAATGAGTCGTATCTTATTTTCACCTTCTCCAATAGATGAGCATGAAAACTGGAAAATATATAGTCAGGTGATCAGGTGATCAGGTGAGTTCGCTCATATCCTTCGAGAGATTGGTATACTACGAGAACTCGTGAAAAATAGAGAATACTGGAGAGTTAAAACAGATAAAGAGGTGGGGCGAGACATCAGTAATAGAAGAAACTCTACATTTCACCCCCTTATAACGAACGATGAAAGCGCAGACGAGGCTGGCGATTTACATAAACTTCGAGAAACTTCAAATATAAGAATTCGTGCAAGGAGTCGTAGCAGATTAAGAAAAGATCAAGGACACAGTCAGCGTGGATCAGGATTAATAATGAAGTGGCAGTATTTTATTTTAAGATGAAACTGTTAGAAGAAATATACTACCATCCAAGTCATCTGGCATCCTACAGTGGCGCTGAAAAAATAGTTCGTGCAGCGCGAGGAAAAGTTTCTAGCGCTGAAGTACTTGAGTGGTTAAAGGCACAGGACACATTTAGGAAAAATAGGCCTATTCGTAGAAAATTTCAAAGATTGTATTATAATGTTAGCTCTATTGATAATGTCTGGGAGGCTGACTTAATTGACCTATGAAGCTTGTCAAGTTACTATAATAATTATACTTTTCTACTAGTAGTAATTGATGTTTTAAGTAAATTTGCCTGGGTTGAGCCTCTTCGAAACACGGGACCCTAATGTTAAAGCAGCCGTAAGAGAACGGTTTAAACGAACTCACAAAGAACGCATGTGGCGTTACTTCACGCATCAAAATAGTAAACGATATATTGATATCTTACAACAAATTCTAGATGCTTACAATAATGCCAGGCACAGCAGTATCAAAATGGCACCGGTTGAAGTTACTGTATTCAATGCGTCCAAAGCATGGGAAAATATTCAATCGCGATTGAGTAAGGAAAAGAGGTCGACAAAAAAGCCAAAGTACAGTGTCGATGACCAAGTTAGAATCAGTCGCGAGAAGGGCGTCTTTGAGAAAGGTTACGAGTCAGGCTGGAGTGAAGAAATATTCCTAGTAAAGCGAGTTCTAAATCGAATACATTCACCTTTTGTTTATGAGTTGAAAGATTTAGCAGGAGAAGAAATTGATGGACTTTTTTACGAGCAAGAATTGACAGGTGTAAAAAATAAAGATATAGCTGGGGAGGAATTTAAGATTGAAAAAATATTACAGACTAAAGGCAAGGGAAACAAAAAACAATTTCTTGTCAAGTGGATAGGTTATCCTGACAAATTTAATTCTTGGATTCCAGCTTCAAATTTAAAAACATTGTAAAAATGAATGCTGATCAATTTTACCTTATTTTACCAAGCAATAGTAGTATGAAATATTTTCCCGAGAATAGCACTTCCAATTTTATAACACAACTGCCACATGAGATTCGGTTGCAAGGACAGTGGGCAGTCGCGCTCACAGAAATACAACTTCCTCGTACATTTCTTCATGTGAGACACGATGAATCATTTGAAAATCGTATCGTCCTTATGAACAGTGGGACTGCAGGATATGAATACCCCCAATATGATGGTAATAGTAAAAATAGAAAAGCCATTGAGAAAGGCATTGATCTTCTTCACAAATATAACGTGCCTATTAGTATGAGAAAAGATAAAATGACTAATGAAAATATGGAAGATAAGTTAGAAGATGCAATAGATCTTATTGCCCTAAGAAAAAAAGCAAAGGATGAAGAAATGTCTCTTCTTTGGAAAAAACCCCTAGTTAATTTCTTTCAAGCGGGTGTTTATGCCAATACTGTGTCTCTTTTAAATAATTTAAACAGTATTCCAGAATTGAATTAACATATTAAATTTAAATATGACAAACACAAAAGCAGTTACGTAAGTATACAAAAACAGTGTGAAAAATTATGTCTGACTGATCACCATTTTTTGGTAGTTAGTGATAAATTATCACATATTCTTGGGTTTGCACCAGATAATCTAATTCCAATTAAAAATAATGAGAATTATTTGTTTACTGTAATATTTGTGAACCTCGTGTTACTGGTGATGTGAAAACGCCACTTTTACGTTACGTTTCTGTAGGTACAATAGATTACTCTTTTGTTACAACACAAGTCAGTAATTTTTTATCACCCAACTACATACCAGTTCTTCACACGGGATTTTCTACAATTGGAATTTTTTGACTAGAGGAGCTCGTGTGGTCGGAAAAGAAGCTCTTAGGGCTGGAATGAATATTATAAATGGTTTGGATGCTCATATTCCACTTAAAAATTCATTTAAGAATCGTGCAAAAAAATGCAAAATATTTTACAATAGAGCTAAAATAACAGCTTAAAGCTTAATATATCAACTATTCTAATAGAAAATAACGAGCTACGACGCTTTTTTAGAATATTCGCAGAGCCGAAACTCACATGTGTACAAAATATTAGTCTATTGATGACAATGGAAATCCGGATATCATGTCTAAAAAAAGCGTTGCAGCTCGTTATTTTCTCTTAGAATAGCTTATAGATTAAGCTTTAAGCTGTTATTTTAGCTGTCTTGTAAAATATTTTGCATTGTCATCAGTAGTCCGATAGATAACGTGCACAATTGTGTATTTCGTAGCACAACCGGATGCATTTTTTTTATGCTTTTGGAACTGAAAATATTTCGACAGCTTTTTCTGGGACATTATCTTATTATTATGAAAAAATCGGTTCAATGTACGAACATTTTCGCATAATTTTTACATTTAAATGTTTTTGTTCACAATTAAAGAAAATATGCCTCCTATTAAAAAATGATCTGAAGAAAACTCGTAGATCTTTTTCAGGTGAATAATTTTATTGCAAACGTTTTTTCGTATCTTGCCTAGTTTTACCGAATATATAATTTTTATTGGTAATTATATGCAGATGAATCCCATCTTCCAAATATTTTGCATGATTCATTTGAAAAATAGTCACTATACGCTGGACTATAGTGTTTAACAACTTTTCCAAAAAGCGACAAAAACGATTTTTTTTGTTACTTTCTAACCCCTTTTTTTCAAAAATTTGACGTGATGGATTATTTTTGTTTTAGGATTCGCAATCTAATAGAAAAAGCTCTATACAAATGATAACTGATGATATAGAAACCCTGTGGACTTTCCGTTTATCACAGTATTAGTGTCGGACTGTGAGGAAGCGCCCAAGGCCGCCAAGCCCGGGTAGTGGAGGCACGCTATGTATTTATCTTGCATCGGACCCAAATAGTTCGGATTTTCTTGATTTTTTTTTACATACCAAACATGTAAAATAAGGAAATATTTACCTGTTTGAAATTTGTGCAAATTGTTTATTGAAGATATTTTCAGGTTTACGTTAATTAGGAAATTTTCTGTAAAGAAACATCATTTATATACGAGGTAATGTTCAGAAATGAGTACCGAAATACCTTATATTGTTGTATAACGTATAGGACCTTCGTTGAGTAGGAAATTTTATGGAGAAATTGGCGGAAAAGTGGAAAATGGGCAGGTGCTCCGCGCGCTTAGGTATAGCGGTCTTGCTATACCTAAGCGAAGGTAGCCTAGTCTCCTACTCGCTGCGATAATATTACAGATAATGGACCACCAATACAAGGGAAATATATTGGAATAAAAATATACTACAATGAAAATAATAAAAATCAGTACACGATTCATTATTTATAAATTATTTCAAAATTTATGGCGGGCGAAATGGCACAGACACGGTACAAGGGCGTAAGTGTGAAAATGAGAATGTTACAGTAGGGACAAAAATCTGTTTGACTATTGCCCATTTAATTGAGAAATAATTAAATAATAGTCTTGAAGTACTACCAGGGTACAACAAATGATTTAAAAAAGTATAAAAAAAGCAACCGTTTCAGCGAAAATCGTTGTCAAATTAGCAACGTTTCCCAAAAAAACGCCGCGCTTGACACTCAAAAATCTGCATATCTTTTGCAAATTTGAATTTTTCGTTCAGACTAAAAAATCGTTTCAAGCGATTGTTTTCTTCTATTGATTCGTAAAGAGATCGCCTGAAAAAAAGCAACCACCTCTGAGAAAATCCTTATCAAAGGAACGAAGGGTCCCCAAAAATGCCAGAATTGACATATAAAAAACTGCATAGCTTTTTTTTTAATTTAAAAGAAAAACCATAAAATTATCTCAAAATTGCATTTGGTTCTATTGAATCGTAAAAGAATTTGTTGGAAAAAAGCAACCTTTCACGAGAAAATCCTTTTTAAAGGAACTAATTGCCTCCTCCACAATGTGTACACGATATTTTGAAACATATATAAGTTTTGTGTAGTTTATTAAAAAAGAAAAACAGCAAATTACTTTCGAGTCCATTCTGAGCTCTGCTATACTATTATAGGAACACTTTAAAAAAATGAATCTCTTATAAAATAACCCTTATGCAATTGCAACGTGCCCCCAAAAAAAGACGGACCTGTGAGACATAATAATGTATAAGTTTAACATTTTTTATTCGTAACAAAAATTTAATTAAATTGAGGCCAAACCCCCTGAATAAACAACCAGCCCCCGATAATTTTCTGAAAATTATTTTTTACAAATGCAAATCAGGTTGTGGAGGAAATTGTGGATGCAGGAAAAGTAGACTTTTCTGTACACAAGCCTGTTCCGAATGCAACGTCATGAATTGTTCCAATAGTTCACCAGCAACTGTTTTTGGTGACAATGAAATGGAAGATGAAGAAATCAATACAAATATGTAAAAATGAAACAGAGATTACGTATCAATAATGTTTAAAATAATTTTCTCCATTTCTTTTTTGTATCATATTCCTAAATTTTTTGCAGAGAATTTTTCCCATGTACAATAATATATTTGGAATTTGTGTAAATTGTAATAAATAAAATCTCGATTAAAGATCTAATTACTTGTTATTTTTATTAATTAGTTATTATTCTTAATTTATGAGCAAAGAAAAACAATCATTTACGTTAAAATTATACTTTTATATTTTTTCCAATTTTGTAATTAATTAAATCCTAATTAAATATCTCATTATTAATTACGTTTCATAATTAATTATTATTTTTCATTTTTAGGTAAAAAATCAATGCATTACGCTCAACTTGTTGTTCTCAAACTTCAGATATTTTTTGATTTTTTGCATTTAGAGCACAAATTTTAAAGTTGTAAAACTTTAAGTACTTCCAATTTGGAACATTTCAACAACAAAAAATTCAAATCCGAGCTGTTACAAACCGATGTTAGATAACATACATTTTTGGTCTACGCTGCCTCCACTAATAGGTCATAGGGCCATAGGCCATAGTCAATAGTTTATACTGTATACTGTATAAGCGTATGCCCATAACCTTTCCACTATTATACCAGTAGTCTCCAAAGGTAGATACTGTATCTACTGGCGATGGCAGACCAATATAGGTCGGACATACTCAACTTTTACCCAGGCTGTCAAAATACTTTATACCTGATTCGAACCCTTCAACTCGAGAGCATCATTGCTATTCTAAACTTCATGCTAAAATTGAGAATTATGAAATAAAATAATAAATGTTTAGTTTTCGTTATTTAAAAATTACTAAATAAAATATTCAATGAAATTTTAATATTTTACACCAACAATTGAAATTCCCTAAAAATATGTTTGAAATAATTCAACATTTAATTTTCAAATGAAGACTAAAGTTTATCGAAAATATGTCTTAATTATATAATTATTATAATAACATAAAAAAATTATATCCTAATAAAGCAATGTAAAATATTAAAATTTGGCAAGAAATTCACGCGTGATTGGGTTTCTATTACCTAATACTGAACATATAATCAATTTTAAAAGCCATGATAGCCTATTTTTAAATATTAGGAGTTTTGAAAATTGTTCAATAGACCTAAATAATGTATTCAATTATTATATCCAACAGATATACAAAAACTAAATAATTTACAATCAAAAATCCACGGAAAAGATGTTTGACAGAGGTTATGTGGATTGTAGAACTTAAAAAACTTTACAAGGTAACAAATGTAAAATAAAGACAGCGCTCTCTTGATTTGAATATTTTCTTTAATTTTTAATAGTTACAGTTTCTAAGTTCTGAATTTCCATGTCGAACGCTACATTTTACATTTTTCACTTTCATAAGTTTTCATTCTTAAATTAAAATTGAAATGGTTGAATTTTGAAAAGTACGATTGACAATTTTCAAATTGTTCTTTTTTTAGTGATTTAAATTTGTATACAATAATTAAATTTTTGTAGGGGTTAAGTGGAAAAAAGTTTTAATATCACAATTCTTGGCGACTACAATTTTTTCTTATTTTTAAATGAAGTTTGAATTCGTTCAAGTTTCAACGTTGTAGAATAGAAATAAGCAATGTTATGTAGCTTTCGCTTTAATAGCTTTATTGCACTATATTGCAGTTCTGAGCTGAAAAGCGATTTCAGTTCGTCTTCAACTAATCAGTCTTTACTTGAAAGTTAAACAGGTAACAGTTTCGAATATTCTCCGATTGAATATATTCTTCAGTAAACGCGATTTTAGTGTTCAGTGTAGTATTCGGATTTCAGTGAAAAAATGGCAGTTCGTGGTTTGCCTTTAAAGCGCAGTGTTCACATTGATTTCAATTTGTCCATAATCTGTCAAAGTCGCAGCTCTATTGCTACTTCCTCAACAGAAAAGGGTGGCACGAAAATTTTTGCATCAGCGAATCTTAAAAAAGACGATGTGTATAATCGTATGATACTTTTAAACGACGATGAATTCAAATTTCGATATCATTCAAACCGACGTGTATGATGTTTAGACAAATATACACTAGATTAGAGTGTCCAAGAAGCTGCATTGACTGCAGCGAAGCGGAGGCGATTGAATGCAGAAAATGATTTGGAAAGAACATAATCGACTGACAACGATGAGATAATGAGGCAGGCACAGGAGGAAGTAGAAAATGATCTACAGGAAAATAATGTACCGGAAGAAGAAGATTGTACAAATAATTCATGCGTTATTTGTGGACGTTTTCGGAAATATGGAAATACATTTAGCATTTCCACTGTTGCGAGAGCAACAACGCTTTTAAACATTACTCCACACTTGAGTGAAGACGCTTTTAAAAGAGTACGACATTTCAAAAGTGTGGAAGATATAATGAAGGAAAAGCCGCTTTATCATGCTGTATATGTATGCTTAAGATCTCATGAACGTGCTTGTCAAAGATCTGAAAAAGCATCCCAATTGGAACGTCTCGGAGGTGAGAACGTTACAGGTAAAGGTATCTCACATTTTGATGCAATTTTCTCTTATATTGACCAAATACAAGTGAACATAGAAGCCGGCGAGGCTTACACACTTACAGAAATGACGGAAACAGTAAATGCCATTTTCGGTCCAGATATTACGTGAGATTTTTCGCGAATACGACTTCAATTTGCAAGAAATTCTGTGATGCTCAAGACCTGAAAGCATCTTGAGATAATATTAAAATTTCTAAAGAAATATTAACTTTTTTTGACAATTTTACCTAATTTTGATGAAAGTGAATTTCTGCGTTCTCTTTCGGAAGATGACGTCGACAATGAAAGTGAACACAAGAATGATGATAATGAGGACGATGATGTGCAAAATGAGGAAAGCACGTCAACCTTTTCGCGTAGTAAAAAATTCAAAGTGTACTCTATCTTTCAAATATTATATTACTTAGTAAACAGAGGGAGGAAACGAACGCATTTGCACGTTATGACCGCCGTATCAGTACACGGTTGTTGTAAAAGCAAAGAGCTTGTTAACAGCTTGAATCATTCAGGTGTTAGTTTGAGTTATGATGGAGTTCAGCGACTTCGAACAAATTTTGCATCTTTCACGATGCAATCTTTAGAAAAATCGCAAGCATGTAACATGTCTGAAACGTTTATGAGCTGCGACACGTTAGAAACACCCGAAATGTACGAAACATGTACGACATCAGAAAGTTCAGGAATATTTGAATCGTCTGAAGCATAGTTTGAAATACCCGAAAGACCATCAACTTGTGAAACATCTAAGTCTGAAACCTCCGAGATATATCGATGTTCCGATTTATCCGCAGCGTTCGAAACATTCAAAATATCCAAGAAGATGGAAATTTGAAAAAGTACTGATTCTTCCGGAATTTCGGAGGCAGTTGAATCATCTGAAACATCTAAAAGTAACATATTGCCGAGCGTTCTTGCGAGAGGAAGAATTCAAGTCTATTCTCTTGTTCTTGGGAGATTTTCATGCAACAAAAGTTTCATGTGCATATGTCGGCAAATATCTGGAAGGAAGTGGTGCAGAACATGTTTTTGTTGAAACTGGTGCTTTTGGAGTAGGCACAGTACAGCAAGTTTTTAATGGCGGCCACTATGCCAGGTCAACGAAAGGATTATTTATGCTGGGCGAAGTACTTTTCAGAATTCTGATGAAGCAATTCTGGACGGATGAAAATCTGGCGAAGTTTTCGGAGAATCTTTATTTGATCAAAATGGTGCAAGAAACCTTCGCTGAACAAAATTTCTCTGATGGTATGTTCCATTATACGTAAATATTAATCCTTTTCAATCCTTTTCAACTTCAATGTTTACAAACAGTGGTGTAGTCGAGGTTCGGCGAGGTCTGGTGCCGTCCGGGTACTTTTTTTAAAGGCCTGGCGACGCCAAACCACTTTCTTTTCACACGAAAAAATTTTCCAGTTATCGGCCACCCATAAACTACGATACAATTTTTGGGCTTTTTTTTACCTCCTCCGAAAGTAATGTAGTCGTTGGCTAAAGACGAATGTTACGTTTATAAATTATTTTCAATAAAATTAATGTAGATAACATATCAAATTCGAAACGAAACACTTTAAATTCATAAGGTTTCAAGCCGAAATATTTTGCATTTACAACAAAATAGTTGAATGTTCAACCAAAAAAGATTTTCTACCCAAAGAGATGAATCTTCGACACAACAGTGGAATTTTCAGAGCAAAAAATTAATTTTCAACGAAACAGTTGTATTACAAATAAATAGATGAATTTTGCGGTAAAAGAGATGAGTTTTACAAAAAATAGTTGAAGATTTAACCAACTGGTAAAATTTTCAAGACAAAAAGACGAATTTTTTCGAAGACAGTTGAATTTTTAACAAAAAAGTTACTTTTGAACCGAGAAAGATAAATTTACAACCAAGGATGACTTTTCAACCAATAAAATACTAATTTCCAATCCGAAAGGATGAATTTTTAACAAGATTGTTGAATTTTTGAAGAAAATTTATGACTTTAACAAAATAGATGAATTTTTCAAAAGTAATTAGATTTTCAACAAAATAGTTGAATTTTCAGCAGAAAATGATGCATTTTTAATCAAGTGGTCGAATTATCAAACAAAAATGATTAAAATTCTATCAAATTTTTGACTTTTCAAGACTAAAAGACAAATTTATTAGAAGACAGTTGAATTTTCATCAAAAATTTTCAACCGAGAAAGATGAATTTTCAACAAAAGAATAAACTTTTTTAACTAAAAAGCCGATTGTTTTAGAAGACAGTGAACTTTTCAATCGGAAAAGATGTGAATTTTCTACGAAGTAGTTGAATTTTCAACAAACAAGACCTATTTTCTACAAAAAAAAAAATATATATATATATATATACTTTTCAACAAAATACATAAATTTTCTTCCAAATAGTTGAGTTCTTAACTTATACAATATACACGATGAAGTTTTAACCAAACATGGAATAGTTAAATTTTTAGTTAAAAAAAGTTTTGACAAAAAAAATGAATTTTCAAAAAAGTTCTTAAATTATCAACCAAAAAGATAAATTTGTGACCATGAAGATTGATGAAATACCAAAAAAGATAATTTTTTAACAAAATACGTAAATTTAAAAAAAAATCAATTTTAAAGCTGAAAGGACGAATTATCTGCAATAAAAAGTTGCATTTTCAAACCAATAATATGATTTTTCAACCAAAAAGTTTAGTTTCCTATCAAATAGTTCAATTTTCTACCAAATTGTTGAATTTTCAAGCTGAGGAGATGAATTCTCTGGAAAACCCCGAATTTTTAACATAAAAATTCATTTAAAAAGCAAATAGTTGAATTTTCAACTCAACGAGGAATGTAAAAGTAGATATTTCAACCAAAAAATTGCATTTTTAACCAGAAAGGATCAATTTTCAACCAAGAACATAAAATTTTCACCCCCCCCCCCAAAAACCTTAGTTTTTTAACTAACTTTCTAAATCAATTCAATTTATTAGTTAATTTTAATTAAATTTTTAACTAAATCCCTATTTTTTTATAACCCCATACCTCCTCAAACTCGTAACGTATTTTGTGGAAAGTACTGCCAGGCTACTTTTTCTTTTAGGTCTACACCACTGTTTACACACGCATGTGCTTAGAGTACGAATTTTATTGCATTATCTTGGAAGAAAATTCTTCGGTTTTCTAATTTGGGAAAGAAATAATTTACACGATTTGCAATAAAATCCAATCGTAAGTTAAGACATATTTCAAATTATTTCAAAATTTTTTAATTATTGTAAGAATTGTATACGTTTCTACTTTTAGTAAATGATAAATTCTAAGATTCCCAACTGAGACACAATATATATTAAGCAGTAGAGACATGGAAAAAATATTAAAGTGAAAGTTAAACTGCCGAATTGAAAATTAAAAAATTAAATAAATTATAGAATTCGAAGATTCAGATTCAGTTCAAGAAATATAAATACACGTTATCATTTTCAGTTTCAATTGTATCATTTTAAACAATTTTAAGGTAGAAACATTAAAAATTGAACGATTAAATTCCTTTTGCGAACTATTTCAAACAGTTTAAAAATCCTTAAAATGCTTCAAAATCTTGAAACGTTCGCATGTTGTATTAAATCTTTTCAAATCCTGTGAAATAAAAAAAATTTCCTGAAAATCTTCAACATTCGTTTTTGATAATTTTGTAAATATTCATAAATCCTTTCAAATATTCTCTTAAAATGAATTTTTAAAAATAACAAATAATTTTCAATTCTCCTAGGAAATGTTTTTTATTTTTCTGAAGCCTTTCAAATTTCTTAAAAAGCTTCTAAATTTTTTGTTCGAAATATGCCGAAATTATTGTTTGGTTTTAAATTAGATCGGATTTGATCCATACACGTAGACACTTTGTTTAAATTATTGAAAATAATTTTATATTTCAAATTTGATATTTTTTAAACTTCTAAAATACTCACCAACTTCTCGAATTTTTTTTTAAATAATAGGCGTTTCAATTGTTATTTATACATTGAAATTCAACAACTTGACTTACAAATTTAATTTTTTTAAGTAGACAAATTAAAATTGTGGAATTTTGAATTTAATTTCAAATGACCCACCTACCCATGCTTTCATATTAAAGGAATTGTGCAATTTTCCTTATATTTTGCAGGGCAAACGATCCTACACAGTTTCGAGGAATCCTGCGGCAAATTCATCGCACAATTTGAAGAATTTGTAACTCGGAGCTCTCAGGAATTAGATCTATTTTAAGTATTAGAACAATGTTCTGATTTTAATAAACCTTGTTCGAGATCTGGTCCGTAGCGATCGCGAGGGGAACTGGCCTCTACATGTAAAGACTGTTATGAAAATCCAACCAATATATCAAATAATGGATCGCACAAACTACGCGCGTTGGAGTTCCATTTACATGCAAGACATCAAAAATCTAGAGCATATTGCTCCGTAAGTATACAAGAAATTTATAGAAGGCAATTTTTCTATTAAAAGTTCGAACGTTCCATTCACCTTGCTTAATGCTGATCAAAAACTGGAAATGGTGAGCAACAAGATTCAGAAATGTAGTTCCGGTATTATAGGAGGAACGAACAGGAAAAATTACTTCACGTTATGGAACTTATCGTACTATGAAGTACTTGTTATAAAGAACCTCTTTCGAGAATTGACTTTGGTTAGAAATGATAATGATGAACTAAGTGTTCATCATGATACTTCAGTGAGAGGTGCACAAAAAGTAGAAAATTTAGTGCAGAAAATGGAAGATTATATTACCGAACGAGTCAACCCATTTACGCCACGATCTCAAGTATGCGGATCTTCGATTTGGCGCGTGAGCGTGGTTTCAGTATTCGACAGCCATTAACTTTCCAGTTAACGGAAAAATCGCCTTTGTTTGACGAAGAAGGTTTTCCAACGAAATCGACGAAGACCGAGCTTGTGCATGAATTAGAAAAAAATTAGATTCTGTTGACAGAGTTTCAGCTATCCCCTTCTGCGATAAACGCACATGTGTAGTGGTTGATATGCAATGCTGTTGTGCAGAAAGTTGAAATTGAAAAATTCTTCAACTCCGGATGATCTTTCGACTTTCAAGCATTTTGGACAACGTTTTTGCAATTCTGTTCTGCCTAGTAAAATCAGTGCTCCAGGTAGACTCGACTTCATTTTCAACTCTTATTTCGCAACGTCTTCAGAGGCAATGGAGCGAAAAAGAAGATGCAGTACAACGACAATACCTCTGCACAGAATTCATGAAGGTGTCAAAGTTCCACGTGATGAAGATACTTTTTGGGGTTCTTCAAGCAATAAAGTTTTGCTTCAACAGTTTCTTCGTGATTACAGCGTGAAAAACTGCTCTACTATGTGGCCTGAGACTGAAGTTTTATGCAGCGCTACAGACAGCACAATGGCTTCAAGCTCCTTGTGCAGAAATGAAACTTTGGACAAATTGCAAAGAGTGGACATTGAAGAAGCTGATGTCATAACAATATTGCACGTATTGTATGCAAGCCAAGTAGGATTTGGAAATATTATTATTTTCTTTTCTGACACAGATGTTGTGGTACTCGCCTTATCACATCAGAAATTATTTGAAGACGAAGGGCTCAAGGTATGCTCTTTATTCATACATAACTGTAACTGCATCGTTTGTGATTGCCAGTACACTCAAAACAGTACTATTCAAAATATGCCTCCCTTTTTTCATTCCAACAGTTTTTTCAACATCTTTCTAACTTCGTTTTCCCTGAGATAATCATGAAAAAGAGACGCATATTTTTAATAACAATGTTTCCAACAGACTGACAACTGTCTCAGATACTGATACTTTTATTTAACATTTTATTATATTTGATTTATTTATGCACAATGACTTTTTTCTTCTAAGAAAAAGCAATGTTAAACTTTTACGAATTTCAGACACTGTGGATGAAATTGGGTTCCGGGAAAACGACGAGATATTCGCCAATTCACTCATTAGCTGCTTGTCACGAAACACAATTATGTTCTCTTCTTCCCGCGATTCGTCACCTGACAGGATCCGGTTACACAAGTAAAGCTGGTACAAAACATCGCAGCATTGAAGCTGAACCGGAAAAGTTTTCACGAAAATTCGTAGAAGGTAAGAAGAAGGAACTTCGAAGCGTTTTGCATAATTCGACGCCTTTTGTAGCCGAATATTCATTTATTATTTTTCTATCAAAAAAGACGAATTTTCAATCAAATAATTTATTTTTCAACCAATAATGGGATAGTTACATTTTCAGTTAAAAATATGAATTCTAAAAAAAAAAATTTTTAACTAAGTAGTTCAATTTTCAACCACGTATTTGAATTTTCGACTAAATTGTTTAACTTTTGAGCCGAAAAAACGATTTGTCAACGAAATAGTTAAATTTTCAACCAACGAGATGAATTTTTAACAAAAAAATTAATTTTCAACCAAGAATATTAATTTTCTACAAAAAAACGAATTTTTAACAAAATAGTTTAATTAATTTTTTTATTTTAAAAATTAATTTTCTACAAAACAGTTGAATTTTCATCCCGAAAATATGATTTTTCAATAAAGAAGTAAATTTTCAACTAAAATAGTTGAATTTTCAAAATGATATAATTTTAAGCAATTTTAAACTAAAAACATTAATAAATAAATATAAATTAATTTTAAATATTAAATTAATATTATAAATAAATAAATTTGTTTTGAAATATTTTGAAATAATCTTCTAAAAATTTATTTGAAAAAAATCATAAAAAAATTTTGCAGGAATTTAATAATAATTTTATTACCTTCAAACTCGAATTTTTCCTACAATTTTTTGAAAATCTTGCAAAAGTAAAAAAAAATCACTTTAAAATATTTCAGATACTTTTTTGAAAATTTTGGGAATTTTATTAAATATTCAAATAAAATTAATTTTTCAACCAAAAAATTATTGGTTGTTTTTCTAGAAATTTGGATACAAATTTTTTATTCATTTAAAATCTTTCAAAATGTTTAAAAAGCTTCTCATTATTTTGGAATCTTTTCAAAACTTCGAAATATATTTTAAACTTACTCGATTATTTTCGAAATTAATAATGATTCAATTGTTATTTATCATTCAAAATTTTTTTAAAAATCTTTATAAATATTCTCTTAAAATTAATTTTTCAAAATGAAAAATCGTCTTACATTTTTCCATCAAACTTAAGATTTTTTTTTATTTTCCTAAAACCTGTTAAGATCCTTTAAAAAACTTCACAATTTTATTTCGAAATCTTCAAAAATCTAAATTTAGTTGTTTTTATTCGAAAATGGAACTACTTTATTCAAAATTTATGTTTGGTTGAACATCAATGTTCTTCAGTTAAAAATTCAAGTATTTTTTTGAAAATTAATTAATTTATTTTTTTGTTCCAATATTGTATTTTGTGGTAGAATATTAATCTTCTTAGTGACTAAATCACCTTTTTGTTTAAATTATTATGTTTCAAATTCCATTAAAAATTAAAACATATCGTTGAAAATTCATGTATTTTGTTAAAAAATTTTCCTTTCTGGTAGAAAATTAATATTGTTTGTTGAAAATTCATTTTTTCGGTTGAAATTTGGTTTTTTGTATTGAAAATTAATTTTTAAAACTAAAAATGTAACAATTACATTTTAAATCGAAATTTTTTTTACAAAAATTTAATCTCTTTAGTAGAAAATTCGTGTGTTTGGTTGAAAATTTAACTATTTCGTTGAAAAATTATTTTATTTGCCTAAAAACTTATTTCTCAAACTAAAAATAAAACTATTCTATTTTTTTTAAGAAAATTCATCTATTTTGTTGAAAATTTGTCTTTTTTTGGTGAAAAGTTGATCTTCTGGGTTGAAAATTAAACTATTTGGTTACAAATTTATTTTTTTGATCAAATGTTTATCATTTCGAATAAAAATTAATTTCTTTGGTAAAAAATTTAACAAATTTTAGTTGGAAATTAATTTTTGTTTAAATGAAAATTTAATTTTTTTCCTAAAAATATAGCTATTCCGTTTTTATTTTAAAATTAATATTTTTCAGTTAAAAATCCACTTATTTTGTTCAAAAATCGTCTGTTTCAGTAAAAAATTTCATCATTTTGTCAGAAAATGCATATTTTTTGTTTGTAAATTCTACTTTTTTTTTCAAAAATTCGTCTTGTTGACTTTAAAACTTAACATTTTGGATGGGATTTTTTTTTCTTTATTGATTGAACAATCTTTCTTGGTGAAAAACTTACATCTTTTCTTGGAAATTCGTATTTTTTGGTTTAATTTAACAGTTTTTTGTTAAGAATTAATTTTTTTTGTCAAAGATTTATCAGTTTGGTAAAAAATTGAACTTTTTTGTTTAAAATTCTCTTTTTCTTGGTTTACAATTAATTATTTTAACTAAAAATGTAATAATAAAATTTTACATTAATAAATCTTAAATTCTTAATTATGTGTGTGAATTTGGCAATATATTTTTTCCTTTGAATTTTTCAATTTGCTATTGAAGGATTTTAAAGATTTTAGGGAATTAAAATTTCAAATAATTTTCAAGAGCTTTAAAAAATTTTTAAATAGTTTAAAGAATTTGAAATATTTTAGGGTATTTTAAAATTTTTTAAAGATTCCAAAAAATTTTCAAGTGATTCCAGTAATTTCAGGGGAGCTCAAAGAATTTAAAAGATTTTAGGGTATTTTAAAACATTCCAAGGAATTTTCAAGAATTTAAAAAATTTTCAAAGGATTTCAAAAAATATTTTACAGAATTCGAAATATCTTTGAGAATTTTTAATAGATTTTAAGCATTTGAAGTGATTCTAAGGATTTAAAATATTTTAGGGTATTTTTTAAAAATTCCAAGTAATTTTCAAGAGCTTTAAAACATTTCAAGGGATTTCGAAATATTTCATATTTTAGGGTATTTTAAAAGATTCCAAGAAATTTTCAAGTGATTTTAATAATTTGACGAGATTTCAAAAAAATTGTAAGATGTTAGGGTATATTAAAAAAAATATCAAGCAATTTTCAAGAGTTTTAAAAAATTACAAAAGGGTTTCTGAATATTTTAAAGGATTTGAAATATTTAGGGTACTTAAAATATTCCAAGGAATTTCCAATAACTTAAAATTTTTTTTAATGATTTCAAAGATTTTACAGGATTCGAAATATTTTTGGGAATTTTCAATTTTATTCGATAATTGGAAGTGATTCTAAAGGATTTTTGAGATTTTATAAAAATTTTAAAAATCTCAAGTAATTTTTAAAAGCTTTCAAATATTTCAAGAGATTTAAAAATATTTTACAGGATTTGAAATATTTTAAGATATTTCAAAAGATTTCAAGAAATTTTCAATTGATTTCAGGAATTTGAGGGAATTTCAAACAATGGAAAAGATTTTAGGGTATTTTAAAAAATTCCAAGGAATTTTCAAGAGCTGTAAAATTATCTAGGGATTTCAAAAAATTTCAAAGGATTTGAAATTTTTCAAGGTATTTTAGAAAATTCCAAGGAATTTTAAATTGATTTTAGTAATTTAATGGTTTTACACAGGATTTGAAACATTTTCGGGTATTTTAAAAGATTCCAAAAAATTTGTAAGAGATTTCAATTATTTCAAGAGATTTCAAAGTATTTTCAAGATTTTAGGGCATTTTTTAAAAATTACAAGAAATTTTGAAGAATTTTTTTTTTAAATTTCACGGAATTGCAATTGATTTCGAAGGATTTTAAATATTTCAGGGTATTTAAAAAAAATCAAAGGAATTTTTTATTGATTTCATTAATTTAATGATTTTTTGAAGGATTGATTGATTGAAGGATTTTAGGGTATTTTTAAAAATTTCAAGAAATTTTCAAGAGCTTTACAAATATTTCAATGAATTTCAATTGATTTTAAAGTATTTAAAATATTTTCGGGTATTTGTAGAAATTCCAAGGAATTTTTAATTGATTTCAATAATTTGATAGTTAGAAAAAGGATTTGAAATATTTTAAGGTATTTTAAAAGATTCCAAAAAATTTGTAATATATTTTAATTATTTCAAGAGATTTCAAAGGATTTTAAAGATTTTAGGGTATTTTTTAAAAATTCCAAGGAATTTTCAAGAGCTTTAAAAAATGTCAAGGAATTTCAATTGATTTTGAAGGATTTGAAATATTTCAGGGCATTTAAAAAAATTCCAAGAAATTTTTACTATATTTGAATAATTTGAAGAGATTTCAAATTTTTTTAAAGGTTTTAAAGTATTTTAAAAGAAACTACAGAAATTTTGAAAAACTTTAAAATGTGCAAGGAATTTCAAAACATTTCAAAGGATTTGAAATATTTCCGGGTATTCTAAAAGATTCAAAAAATTTCAAATAGATTTTAATAATTTCAAGCGATTGAAAAGAATTTTCAAGATTTTAGGGTATTTTGAAAAATTCCAAGAATTTTCAAGAGTTTTAAACAATTTCAAGTGATTTCAAAAGATTCTTAAAGATTTTAAATATTTTAGGATATTTTAAAGGATTCCAAGAAATTTTTAATGTTTTCCAATAATTTGAAGAGATTTCAAAGAATTTCAAAGGTTTTAAAGTATTTTCAAAATAAGTACAGAAAATTTCAAAAGCTTTAAAATTTGCAAGGGATTTCAAAAAATTTCAAAGAATTTGAAATATTTTAGGGTATTTTTAAAAATTCCAAGGAATGTTTAATTGATTTCAATAATTTAATGGCTTTGCAAAGGATTTGAAATATTTCCGGTTATTTTAAAAGATTCCAAAAAATTTGTAACAGATTTCAATAATTTCAAGGATTTCACAGGATTTTCAAGATTTTAGGGTATTTTTAAAAAATCCTAAAAATTTTGAAGATCTTCAAAAGAAGTTTCAAAGAATTTTAATTTATTTTAAAGGATTTAAAAATATTCCTGGGTATTTAAAAAAATTCCAACAAAGTTGTAATAGATTTCAATAATTTCAAGAAATTTCAAAGAATTTTAAAGAATATAGGGTATTTTTTAAAAAGATTTGAAATATTTTAGGGATTGTGTAAAAATTCCTATGAATTATTATTAGAAGTTGATAATTTGAAGGAATTTTCAACCGAAAAATATCAATTTTGAACCAAATATGAAATATCCGAACTAAAAAAGAGCTTTAAAAATTTTCAAGTGATTTCAAAATATTTAAAAGGATTTAAAACATTTTAGGGTATTGTAAAAGATTCCAAGGAATTTTTAAGTGATTTCAATAATAGTCGGGGGTTTTAAAGAATTCAGAAGATTTGAGATTATTTTTGAAAATTCCTAGTAATTTTCAAGACCTTTAAAAAATTTGAAATTTGAGTTTAGTTTATTTTTAAAAATTTCAAGTAATTTCTAATAGCTTTAGAACATTTCAAGGGATTTCGAAACATTTTAAAGGATTTAAAATATTTTAGAGTTGTTCTGAAATCTTGTATTTCTTTGAAAAGATTTGTAATATTCTGTTATATATACCAGGTAGATTTTCACAACAAACTAAACAAAAACTTTTGATAAAAAGTTATACAAATTTTTGAATTGTAGAAACTTGTACATTATTCTTAATTTTTCTACTTTTCTACAAGAAAATACAAGAAAAAATTAGCTATTTGTAACTCATTTTTTGTTAACACGTTTTAACAAAAAATTGCAGTTGTCGAAATATTGTTATTGTAAAATTTGTTTCCACCAGGGCTTCAAGCACGTTTTGTCGAAAGGTGGAGATTATGAAAAGCCTAGCTGTCGGACAGTGAGGAACAACAAGCCTCTGAGCCAGCCTAGACTCGATGCAGTTAGCCGCAAGCCTGGAACGTAACCCGTAACGCACAGGACAGGGATAGCCACAGCCGATAGCCGATAGGAGATAGGATAGGGTGTTCAACTGTTCACCGTTCAGGTTCAGGCCAGGCAGGGACGCAGGGCGAAGCTGCAGCTGCAGCTGCAGGGCGTACAGAAACCATGCCCGGGTCCCCCCACCGTCTGAACCTTGCGCGACGCAGTCGGTGCTGTGCGCAGTGTTCGCTGCGCGCCGCTCTCAGTCAGTCTCAGCGCCAGTCAGTCTTTACTCGGCCGTCGGAGGGGCGGTGTCGCAGCCAGACTTTTTTACTCCACTCAGGATTTCTAGTTTTGCCGTGACTCCGATCACCACCCACCCCTCAAAGACTTTCCAATCTCACTTCCGGTTCCGCGCTCAAGCTAGTCGCTCGCTTATCATATGTCTTGTGCGCGAAAAGCCTCCTCGATTTACCCTGCAGGGCGGACCAAGTAACCCGTTTGCAGTGGGACGGGTAGTAGAGCCAGTGTTGTGTGCGCAAGTGCAATATTACAAAAAAAAAGCGAAAACGTAGCGCAAGTTTAAATAGAATTGTGCTTTCTTTTGGATACGTCGCATGCGGATATGGATTGGGCGGTCAAGGCGCGCGGAACGTAAGTGCAAAAGGTTCTTTTTTAAACAAAGTCTCGTGTCGCTATGAAATTTTGTTGCGCGCGACCACGGGGCGGGGTTTTATGTCGCTTCGCTCCGAGGTGCACCGAACGCTCGATACCATTTCATGACCGACGGGCTTGGTATCTGAAACCAGCGAACAACCATCTTCCGGTGCGGAAAAGTCGGATCCGATGCATCACGTGCTACCGGAAACCTTCTGGATTACACTTGCGAAACCTTAAACCCAGGAAACTAACGAGATTGATTCATTGGATTGAGGATTATTAGACTTAGGAGTGATCATCTGGATCCAGAGTATACCTAGTCCGAAGGTTAATTTATCATCCTTTCTCAAACATCCAACATGTTAAGGATTATCAGGATTTGTAAACTTACAAGTGATCCTGTGAGAGCAAACTTAGGATGGATTAGCAGGAGAATTTCCAATAGTTTTTTTTATTGTTTCTTTATCATTCAATGATCTAAGTAATCCTTTGATACGTAACAAAAGGCAAACTATCATCCAACTTCAAAACCATATCATCAGGAAACGAAGTTTACCTAGTACATAGGTAATTTGATGATCCTTTTGGTGGAGAAATACTTCAAGGTTCGAAAACATATCCCAAATGTTGAGGATTGTCAGGATTTGTTAACTTAGAAGTGATCCTGTGAGAGCAAACTTAGGATGGATTAGCAGGAGAATTTCCAATATTTTTTTTCTTGATTGTTTCTTAATTATGCTAAGATCTAAGTCATCCTTTGATACCTAACACAAGGCAAAATATCATTCAACGAAATCATATCATCTGGAAACAAAGTTTACCTAGTCCGAAAGTAATTTGATGATCCTTTTGGAGGAGAAATACTTCCAAGGTTCGAAAACATATCCGAAATGTTGAGGATTGTCTGGATTTGTAAACTTGGAAGTGATCCTGTTAGAGCAGTTTGTCGAACTTCATCTTTAAAGCATATCTGCACTTAGGACGGATTAGCTGGAGAATTTCCAATATTTTTTCTCTTATTGTTTCTTTCTTATTCCAAATAATCCTTTGATCCATAACAAATGGCAAAATATCATCCAACAAAATCATATCTGTAATGTTCAGGTTTGAGAACAATACTTAGGAGTGATCATCTGGAAACAAAGTTTACCTAGTGCTAAGGTAATTTGATGATCCTTTTAGAGGAGAAATACTTCAAAACGTCCGAAATGTCGAGGATTGTCAGGATTTGTAAACTTATAAGTGATCCTGTGACAGCAGATTGTCGAGCTTCATCTAACATCGTCGCTAAATTTCTGCACTCAGGATGGATTAGCAGAACAGTTCCTGCTAGATTTTTTCTTATTGTTTCTTTCTTATTCTAAGTAATCTTTTGATCCGTGACAAAAAGCAAAATGTCATCCAACTTCAAAATCATATCTGTGATGTTCAGGTTTGAGAACAATACTTAGGAGTGATCATCTGGAAACAAAGTTTACCTAGTCCAAAGGTAATTTGATGATCCTTTTAGAGGAAAAATACTTCAAGGTTCTAAAACATATCTGCACTCAGGGTGGATTAGCAGAATTCCTGATATTTTCTTTCTTACCCTGGAAAGTGGTTCTTTTCGGATTATACCTAAGGCAACATTTTTCCAACTGACAGCCTTTTCAGAAGTGCAATTCATCCAACTTCAAAATCAGATCTCTAAGGTCTAGGATTGATCCCAAGATTGAGAATGATTAGTAGACTTCGGAGTGGTCATCCGGATCCAGAATATGCCTCATACAAAGGTTTCTCATTTGTGATCCTTTCAAACCAGAAATAGTTCAAAGTTCTAAAACATCCTAAAAGTTAGTCTCTATATCATATCTACACTTATGGATTAGCAGAAGAATTGATAGTTTCTTTCTCAGCCTAAAAAGTGGTTCTTTTTGGATTATATCTAAGGCAAAAGTTCCCCAACTGATAGCCCTTCCGGAGGAGCAGTTTCTCCAACTTCTAAGTCATGTCTGTAAGGTTCAGGACTGTTACCCAGAAACTGCTTTTGTTTCCTATTAGATTTGTTTTTGTGGAACCACATTCTTAATGTCTAAATCATATCTGCAATTCAGATAGATTAGCAGAAAAATTCCCGATAGTTTCTTTATTAGATTAGAAATGGGCATTTCGATCCGGATTATACCATAGGCAAAAGTTTTCCGATTAATATCTGTAAGGATTGGGATTGATAGAACAAAGTTAAAGTTTATTTCTTACGCTTAGAAGATTCCTAGTGACTCAATCCAAAAGACTTTCAACTGACGAATCTTTCGAATAAGGTTCTGGGTTTACCCGCAGAACAGTCCTGTTAGTTTGATTATTAGGCTTAGAAGAGATCCTCTAGAATCTGAAGCAAAAAATCTCCTATTAGTGATTTTTTGTCTCTGCTGTTCTATATTTTATAAAACCACTTAATCTAACATTGATCATCAACTTGGGATGAATTAGCAGAATTCCTGATGATTCTTCCGAGTACGATTTTGGATTAATCTCCATAACAATTCGGATTGTTTTGTTGGTGAAAAACCATTAATGATTCTTCCGAAA
The DNA here is from genome assembly GCA_011634705.1 of Andricus grossulariae. Taxonomy (NCBI): domain Eukaryota; kingdom Metazoa; phylum Arthropoda; class Insecta; order Hymenoptera; family Cynipidae; genus Andricus; species Andricus grossulariae. Next base: position 105,035,828 of record JAABKJ010007545.1, on the reverse strand, counting down.
CCCCCAACGCATCCGTGCTCTGAATCATATCAGAAGTTCAGTACAATTGGGCAAACATGATATATAGCTACAGATAACAAAGTTATTGTTGATTCATGTCTAAGCGACCGTCTCAGTTTCTTAGGAAAACTGGCGTTCGTCATATTGATGAATCGTTTTCACTAGTAATTGATGATCTCATGGAAGTCGCAATTCTTGTAAAGCTACCAATATCTAACCTATTTTTGCCAAATGAACGGAAAATATTAGCACTCGATAGTCAGAAAAATCTTTCTGAGACATCATTTGACTGTCACAGATTAGGAAACCCAGGAATGTTATCTTGCTCTTAGACATTAGTTGGGTGCTGATGCAGATCTACTTCATCAGACCTTACTCTCGGTTTAAGTTTCTAAACTTTGTGCTGCAAAGCGAGTTCTCTCTTATGAGTTTTGATAACTTATCAAGCTACTTGAAACTCATCCGACAGGATGTGATAATCCTTGCGTAATAAGTTAGAAGACCAGGAATAGCTTCTACCAAGAGTTTTAAAACTTTTATTCAAAGACTACTAATAAATTACTAAGAATGTCAAGAACGTAAATCTTTTCAAATATCAGCTGTTATTCAAAATCACGGAGAAGTTGTTGCCGAAGAATTGAAAATTGCGTTTCTGGAATATCAACAACTTAATCTTTGACTTCTGGATACATCCAGATGTTTTCAACATCAAAATTGTCTTTCCAAACCCAAAATCCCAATCGTGTGAAATTTTTCGAATTTTGCTCTGTTGTCAAGCTGTTAGTGCAGGATGGATTTCATCGCGAGACGCATTGCTGCGAGCGGAAGTCGTTTTTATTGCTCCTATACTAAAACTCCAATTCCAGCATGGTTTTACCGTTTGCTCACCCGGAGGGTCGGAGATGGCTGACGCATGGAATGAATTTGTTTCTCCCGTGTTCCGCAAACAAGAAACCCTACTAGGATTCAAAACTACCAAGATCTGCCGACCATCTGGTGCGCAGCTTTGCCCCGGAACGAGCAACCATTTTAATAGTTTCTTGAGTAGGAGACTTATTTCGGGCGGTTCCAGGGGCCTCGAAACCTCCAATGAAATTAGTGCATTTCAGAAATTCAGAGAAAAAAAATTATGGACTGGCTATACCTGCGCTAACGTGAAACGACTCATAAAACTATACCTGAGCAAAGTGGAAAAAATTTAGGAAGTGCAGTGGCAGTGTTGGTGCCGTCAAAATTATATTTTGGTTTTGAGTTTGTGAAGGCATAAAATATCGGTACGAATATGGAAGATACAATATTTTCATGATCCAGAAAGACACAGCAAAAGTATCCTTTGATTCAAAGAAAATTTCATTGGTTTGAAGAACTCGTTTTTTATTCCAATGAAAATTTTTCTTTGGTTTAAAAGGATTTTATTGATTTTAAAGTATCTTTTTATTCAATGGAAAAGTTATATCAAAGGAACCGTTTCGTTGATAGAATTTTTTTCATTGGAACAAAAATCTTTCTTTGGAACCAACCTTTTTGTGATTGTCACGTTTAGCTGAGTACTTTCTTCTCTTTTGAAAGTCCAATGAGATTCGCTTCTGAAAATTTGAAAAGAAACATAAACCCAAGAGTATACAATCTCGTTTTGTTCCCTTTTTCATGATGATCCACGCACCTGTGATGTTTCTTATTTCCAGGAGAGTGGAACAGGTGCACATCGCAAAAGTCGTAAACCCGTTACACTTTTTTTTTTAGAACTCGAAACAATGTCATGCGTAACTGCATTTTGTATGCTTTCCTCTGAATCGGAAAGTTCTCTTTCCTCGATTTTTTATTTCGAAAAATTCTTCGAAGCTCTTGTTTGTTTCCCCTTCCGTATTTCGTCAATTCAAAAGCCGGAAGTACATCAAGTTTTGAAAAAATAAGACAAGTCATGAAATGCTTTCTTGTTAATCTCGGATTGCTTCGATTTAACGCTACTTTGTCGATAGGATCGGAGGTCAACGTCTTAGCATTTGGTTTACGCATTCCGTTCTTCGATCATCGCCTTTACTTCTCATTTGGTCTACTTCTCAATTGGTCTACGAAGATAACATTTCAAAAAAACAATTCTTGAATTTTTCTTGAAATAAGAATAAGACGAAAAAAAGTAATAAGAGATTAAATTAATTCGAGTGTGCACGTGTATCTTAATTATCAATTACTTGCTATCGTTAACAAATTACCGTCATAAACCGAAACGTGTTTTGCAAGAGCACATTACTTTTGTAACCGGGTAATTAGAAAATACGCTCGCTGATAGTGACTGACATTGATAATGATTACGCGTTCTTAATTTCTTATCGAATTACCAAACAGATTTCCAATATTTCAGTTGAGAAGTTTTCTTTTAAAAAGGAACGTTCTTTTACGAAATGTTGAAAATAATGCAAAGAAATGAATTTCATAAGTAGAATGTAACCTGCCATTGACACAGATATTAAAAATAAAAGTAAGAAAAATCGAGTGCTCCATATCCATCTAACTCTTGTGTAATCTCGACCTTGGGCTTCAAATTTTTTCTCATCTTGAAATAAACGATTCTCGAGTCCGCGGTAAATGCAAAACGTGAAAGGGAATTCCATATTACAAATTCTCGTCGGCGTATATTTACATGCGTGGTACGCGATACGGACAAATGTACTCAGAATTAATTTAAAAAAAATGATTTTTGTTAATATTTTTTTTCTTATCAGTGTAATTAATCATCCATCGTGGGTGTGGGATAGGGCGGTTTGAAATATTTTTTTTTGTTTTTCATTATGGCTGGCAAAATTCTTTTTCTGAATATCAAGAGGAGTCCCGATGATTGTTATCAGATTTTTTCGCGTGCTTTTGGGAGAATAAATTGTGACAACGTATTTCTTCAAAATTTTCGAAAATTGTCTTTTGAATAAAGAACAATTTTTTTGCGTAATATCGAAAAGTGGTGAAGGAACTTTTTGTAGATTTTATAAACTAAATTTTAAAAACGTGTAAACGGTAAAAAAATTTAATCTTCGGACTTTTTTCAAAGCTTCCAAATTAAAATTTTTTTTACGGAATTATTTTTATTCTTTCTTCAAATTATCTTTTCCTAAATCGCGAGCAATTTCGATGTTTTCATATAATTTTTTTATAACAAAGAACAATTTTTTATTGAAAGACATTTTTTTACCATGTACAATTTTTCTTTAATTTAAAATAGTTTTTTATTTTTAATATTTTTCTGAGTGATGGGATGACATAATTTTGCCGGAAAAACAAAATCAAGAATTAGGAAAAAGGCCAAAAATATAATAACCGAAATAGAAAACTTCATAAGCTGTTTTCTATTTCAAACTGCTCGTAAATTATAAAATAAAAGTTTATTCTGGCATGTACAAAATGTTGAACATTATTTTTTACCGGAACTTGGAAATTTCTGCAATTTACTAAATTTCTGAATTTTTCGGAATTTTTTTTCCCCGGTAATTTGTGATTTTGCTTTTTTGTTAAAATTATGTCATCCCTAATACAATCAATTTTCTAATCTGAATATTTATAAATAAGACGAAAATGATTTATAAAAAAATTTTAATATTCAAAGAAAAAAAGTGAGTTTTCGGTTTCTGTGAAATTAAGTTAATAATATTAATAAAAAAAAATTTTCAATCTATCGAAAAAATCACTATCCAAAGTTTCTACTACCCTTATCATTTTAAAAATCTAAAAAAAAATCGTGGGAACTCATTTAGACCCGTAAAAAAAAATTTGCAAGCCATAATGAAAAATTAAAAAAATCCACACGTTTGTGAATTTGCGCAATATTTTGTATGCTAATCAAGCGGTATCCTTATGAGGACATCAAAGAGAGAAGTTTGCTGCTTTGCTAATAAATATTCTCACTGGCCTATCTCTGACCTTAGACGCCGGTAGCCATTTTTTTTTTTTTTTTTAAACTGACCAAACTTGATTTCTCCGCCCCGTGTTACTTTAATTCAAGGCTAGAACGAGACTTATCGCACGCTTTGAATTTTGTCCTGAGATTAATTTTATCGTTAGAATGTTTATTTTCTTGGGAATAAATGTTTGTTTAAATACGGCAATATCTCTAGAACAGATTTTTTAAACTGGTGTAACTGAAAATAAACTTTTGATTATTTATTCTTTTTTTTTTTGGTCAATTCCTCATGAAAATGGTGTCCCTAGTTTTATTCAAAATTCAAACCTTTAAAAGGAAAATTTAAAGGAACTTTAAAGGAAAATTCTTCCTCCTCGGTTCTGTTCCAGAATAACCAGACGCTGTACGTTGGACGCTGAAAATCAATAGACTGACGGCGACTCGATAAATTTTAACGTTGGCGCACCATCGCGACTTTTCTTCTTGCAAAAAAATGAAAAAGACAATGCGAAACGAGAATACCAATCGAGAATGCAAGAAAAGGTCAATTCAAGAGGTTGTTTCCTCTGCGAATATCTCGGGAAACAAAAGAAGGTATAAATAAAATTAAATTACCAAAATGAAATAAATTTTTTTTTAATACTTGATAAAAGTATAGTCGGATTTCTTCCAAACTCTATTTTAAACTATTAAAAAAAAATGATTCCCACGGGAATCGAACGCTGAACCTTACACCTAGCAGCAACTACCTTACAGTACAGTCTTTTTTTGTTTAAATAAAAAAATCGTGGGATTTTCGTTGAAAATCCGGGGGCTTAGGAACGGCAGTCATTTCTCTTGGGGATCGAGGCTAAAGCCAGAACTAAACCGCTTTGATTGCCTGGAATAAACACAGAAAAGAAATACTGACCCTTGGCAGGGTGTATTCTTTGTCGGTCGAAACCGTCGGACTGGTTTTCTCGAGCCGAGCCCGACTTCGCTTCAAAATTCCAGACAAAGTAGGCAGGATGTGGCCTGTAGGGCAGCCTATTCGTCTCGACCATTCGGTACAATCTTCTGCTTTAATATCCCCTTCCTTTCTTCACGATTCCTTAGCAAGAGTGTCTGGCAAAGCACTCGACCCAACAGAGCTTTTATTCATTCGACGAAAGTTATCCATAATCTTGGCTTTTTTTCTATCTTTTCTTCCTTCAAATGAGGGAAGAGTGCGCAATTGCGTTCCAGCGTGAATTGGATGGGAAATTTGGTCGTGCGTGTTGAGGCGTCGAAATTAGGCAAGGTAGTGGCGTGGGTTCGAGTCCTCTCTCAGGTGGATTTTTTAAAGTTTTTTTTTTATGAGAAATGTAATTTATTTAGTTAAACTATGGCTTCTGAGATGGAGGATAGTTTCAACTCTTTAGTTTCTTTGCTAATGCGTCTCTCTTTATGATGACTGGCACTCAGATTGCAAATTGAGGGAACTGAAGTATAAAACGAGAAACGAGCTAGTGCCCCTGAACTCAATACCTGCGAGAAACGACATTAGATATAATTATAAAAAGATCAAACGCTCGCTGCAAAAAATTCATTTAGAAAGGTGAAATAAAAATGAGATTGTTTAACTGTTTAATAAATATTAAGATAATTTAATGAATTGAAGTACTTTTGGGTGTAAGAATGTTAAGGAAGGTCAGTTTAGATTGAGATGTAGCATATCTCAATGGCAGATTTCACACTCTTTTCCCCTTTTTTAAAAGAATTCCTCTTTATTCAGAAACTATTTTCGGTTGAAAGTTATTTCTTTTTTAATGCAAAAAAACTTAAAATTGTTAAAAATTGTACTATTCTGTTCGAAATTCAATTATTTTGTTGAAAATTTAACTATTTTGCTAGAAAGTCATCTTTCTTTAAAAAAATTCTTCTTTTTTGGATTTAAATTCAACTACTTGGTTGAAAGTTGAACTACTTTGTTAAAAATTAATTTTATTGGTTGAAGATTGAACTATTTTGTTGAAAATTAATTTTTTTTATTGAAATTTAATCTATTTAAGTTAAAGTTTCAACTAATATTTTGAAAATTCATCTATTTTGTTGCAAATTAATTTTATATGTTTGCAAATTAATTTGTTGAATCGAAAATTTAACCATTCCATTTTTGCTTTAAAATTGATCGCTTTTTATTAAAAATTTAATTATTTGGATCAAAATGACTTTTTTGTTAAAAATTTAACTGTTTTGTAGAAAATTGTAAATTTTTAATTAGAAATTAGATTATTTTGATTGAAAATTCAACTATTTGTTTGAAAATTAACTTTTTAGTGGAAAATTCAACTATTTTGTTGAAAATTAATTTTTTAGTTGAAAATTCAACTATTTTGTAGAAAATTTTACTTTTTTTATTACAACTTAGATTATTTTGATTGAAATTTCAACTATTTGTTTGAAAATTAACTTCTTAGTGGAAAATTCAACTTTTTTAGAAAATTGGTCTTTTTAGCTTGAAAATTCTACAATTTTGTTGAAATTTTTTGTTCAATTGACTGAAAACTCTTTCTTGCTAGAAAATTCATCTATCTGGTTTCTTTTGGTTGAAAATTAATTTTTTTTATTGTAAATTTAACTATTCAATTTTTGGTTGAAAATTTATCGTTTTTTTTTCGTAAATTCAACAATTTGGTTAAAAATTTATATTTTTCATTTAAAAATTTAATTATTTGGTAGGAAATTAAACTTTTATGTTGAAAATTTAATTATTTTTTTGAAAATTCTACTGTCTTGGTAGAAAATTCATTTATTTTGTGGAAAGTTCAACTGTTGTGTTAAAAGTTTATCTTTTGGGATAGAAATTTTGTCCATTTGGATTGAAAAGGCATTTTTTTTGTAGAAAAAATCTTGGTTCTAAATCTATCTTTCTTGGTAGAAAATGCAACCGTGTTATAAAAAGTGTTTTTTGGCTTGATGATTCAACTATTTGATTGAAAAAAAAATTTATTATTTGAAAATTAATCTTTTCGTGCTTAAAAGTCGACTGTTTTCTAAAAAACTTGACTTTAGGTTGAAAACTCGATTTTTTTGTGGAAAATTTAACTATTTTGTTGAAAACGCAATAATAAAGATTTCCTCTAAACCGAACCATTTCAGTCTTAAATTTTTAATAGCTAAAAAATAAACAATGGGAACGTTATCTTTCCTAATGTTTCTAATGTTTGAAAAGTGAACTTTAAAGTTTAAATAAGATTTTCTAATCCAATCTACTGAAATCAAAATTTTTTTGTAATAATTCATAAAAGTTTGAGAAGCGAAACCTCTAAACTCTATTTAAAAAAAATTTGATTCCCTCAGGAATCGAACCCTAAACTTTACTTAACTATTCCAGTCTTGATTTTGTTTGAGCTGCATTTGACATACATTTTTCAAAAGTGAAAAAGTACACAATGAAGGCATTGTGTTTGCTAATGTCCCTCGCGTTTGAAAAGGCCCAACTTTAAGGTTTAAATGAGATTTTCTAATCCAATCTAATGGCTCAAAGCTATACTACTCTGCACATTTCTCCGGAAGTAGATAAGAGGCAGAACGTGGTCGTAGGCGAAGTACAGTTACTTTGCCTTTCAAAAAGCGTCGTTTAAAATCGTTACGTCTAACGGCCTACTTACCTCTTACCTAACCGACTAGCTACCTTACCTGTCTCATTGCCATGGTGATAGTGCATAGCTTATTATGGCTCTAATAGATGACGTACCACATCCCAGAAAAACAAGTATCTTCGAGACTTAATGTATCCTTAATGAGGCATTGTAACCATTTTACATAAGGAGTTCGTAACAATTTTTGGTTCTTTGTATTCTGCCATTTACAAAGGTCACACCGAATACCGCAGAAATTACAAACTTTTAACATTTAAATAATATTTAAATTAATTTTTTCCTGAAAAAAAAAGATCTTCTCCTTTCACTCCGCTGGGATTCGAACCACAGCACTTCTGATTTCCGGTCAGGTGTTTTTCCATTTAAGCTACTAGAGAGATTCCTTTAAGAATTTGATTTGTACCGTCTAGCATAATAATTCGTTTATTTTCCGAAATAAAGTTTCTTCTCTCGATCTCTCTAGTTACTAGAGTTAGTTACTTAAGCTACTAGAGACTAGAGAGATTCCTTTAAAAATTTGATTTGTACCATCTAGCATAATAATGCGTATATTTTCTGAAATAAAGTTTCTTCTCTCGAAGAAACAAACACTGTATGTGAAAATAAATATATTGACTGTATATTTGGATGTACAAAGAACTGTGATAAAATACTGATAACTTTAGAATGGAATTGAAATCTGGAACTTTACTGTATACCTTAAGAGTCTTTATTTCTGCGTGTTACCCGACGGCTAGTCACGACAGAACTGATTTCTATTGAACAGCCCTCAGGCCCTTTGCCTATGGGCCAGAGAAGAGAAGACACGAGCCTCTCTTCTGTTCACTCATTTTTGGCACTTTTGGATATCGCTAGAATCGCTGCAATTCCAACATAAATAAAAAAATTTTTTGTTTGAAAATTTATTTATCAATTACAAGCTGCTTTTATGGATAGGGGAATATGGACCGTGGAAATATTCCGCATAGAGCCGGATAAAAAACCAGATAATTTAAACTTATTACACCGTATAAGAATCCGTTTAGAGCCCGAAAAAATACCGTATGGGGCAATATGTACAGCGGAAATATTCCGCATAGAGCTGGATAAAGAACCAGATAGACCCAATAATATAGGGTTGGTCACCGAAAATATTTCGTATACAACCGGATAAAAAACCAGATAGAAAATGTTGTATACACTGACCAAGTTCCGCATAGAACCAGATTTAAAACCAGACACAAATACCGTATAAAAATCCAGATAGATGGGAAGAAATTCCCAATCCTATCCATCTCTATCGGACCCTATCTGTCATTTTAAGCAGGGTGGCCATCTGCGGTGATCGCCGACTGAGACGCGAATCAGATATGCTTGAACATTTATGTCATATCTTGAGAACCCGTGAATACGTTTGAAGTTTTATTAGCTTAAATCAAAGATGAGATTTCACAGATTACGTCCTGTCAGTTTCAGTTTGTTCCATTAGTATAGTAAGTCACAACAAGAATTGAAGTTAAGGACCAAAATCTGAAAAATTCTCGGCGATCACCGCTTTCGCCGTTGACAACAGTAATCACCGACTGAAAATTTATGTTTGAGATTTCGACATTTCAAGACGTACCCCCAGAACCCGTGGAGATTTTTCAAGTGTTATTAGCTTAAATTAAAGATGAGACCTTAAGACCTAGGTCGTGTCATAAGTTGAATTAGAGGTACAAAATTCGAGAAATTCTTGCATTTTTTAAACTTCTCACGTGGTATATTCTCTTCAAAATATCAAAAATATCTTTATTAGGGCTTATACGACGCGTAATTCAATAAGCTTTTTAAACGGGTTTAAAAAAATTTCCCACTCCGTTTGGGAAAGAATAATCACGTTTCAAAGTCAGCTGTTATTTTGAAAGTACTTTCGTGGGTCGTATCTACAATTTTACACGTTTGTGTACTATTTAGCTTATGGTCGATATTTGTCAAGAATTATCAACCGGCAGAAATTTTGAGGAGTTTATTCACAAAAACAAAATGTGTAACTGTCATAAATGAGGACAGTGAGGACGATTGAGTTTTCAATCAATATGAAACTAAATCAGATGTATAAATTAAACTTCCAAAAAATTTCAAAAATGATAGTAGGGGAGAGTGGGATATGGTGTCTCGCTTTGACTTAAATGCCCTATAAATTATGATTGAAATGTGACTTTGATGTGTGTATTTTTTAAGGTGAAGCTTACATTACAAGGGAATATATGTTATTACTCCAAACCGCTTTTTAATCTCTTCATTATTTAGTATTTAATTAATTAATGGATGTTGCATTTCAGTCAGCGTACCGCATACATTGGGGTACGGAGACCGTCATATCACTGCCGATTATTTAAACAATATGAACATTGTAAAATAAAAATTATATAATATACTAATTCCGTAAAGTGTAATGTAACGAAAAAAATTACTCCAGGCATTTTGAACACTAATTTAATGTTTTATCAATAATCAAAGTAAAGTATGTGGCGCAAGCAGTTATAACCTCTTACTCTCTGCTAAAATACAAGGGCACGACGCGGTGCGGCGTCATGCCCCATATTTGACGGACCAAGATTTAATTAATTTTAATACATTTAAAACGTTTATAGAAACAAGTCATGATACCAGAAGTTTAATAAAATACGTTACCTATTAAAATTTTACTTTTCCATGCTTTAAGTGTTTCAAAATATGCTGTAAGTGCTTAATTTCAGCCAAAGACTTTTTCATCGGTCTCCGCCAAAACTGTTTTTTCATCATTACTCTTCTGACGCGAATTTTAAAAGAGAAATTGGATCAAATCACTATTTTTCTAAACAGAGAAAACTATTTTATGTGAAAAACTAATATGAATATAAAAAAATACGAGCGTTATTTGTAATAGTCACCGTGCCCCACACCGACATTATACCCCTCTCTCCCCTACCTAAATAGCGATTTCATACGCTTGGGATATTAATTTTAATATACATTGGTATTTCAAATTTAATACTAATTTTTACAGTGAAGTTACAAGATTAAGATTCTGACCTTTGAAAATTAATGGTTAGGAAATATGAAAAATTGGTCAGGGAAAATTTAGAGAATTTGGAATAAAAAGTTTCGTGACGCCCCTGATATAATATTCTTGTCAAAAATGTATTAGTTTATTATCTCTATTTCTTTTTTCTTCGCAGTTGCTTCCTATTTACGATTATATTTTACTTAAAAAATGTATTATTTGGTTGAAAATTCTACAATTTTGTTAATAAGCCAACATTTTTGGTTGAAAATTTTTAGATTAAAAAATCCAATATTTTAGTTGACAATTTATATTTTCGGGTTAAAAATTAAATTGAATTTTTTTTTTGGTTGAAAACTCCACATTTGTTTTAAAATTTGTCTTTATGGTTTAAAAATTTATCTCATTTGGTAGAAATTACACCTTTTTGCGTTAAAATACAACTTATTGGTTGAAAGTTAATCTTATTTGGTTTGGGATTTAACTATTTTGTTTGAAATGCGTTTTTTTGCTGAATGAAGCTGTGTTCGTTTCAAAATTGAAATAATTGTTGGTTGGAATATCTACAATTACATTATTTGTTGAAAATTCATCTTTTCTGGTTTTGTTTCTGGTCGTTTTTCGTTTTGTTTTTGTTGAAGCTTAATGCTTTCAACTGAAAATTTAACTATTCCAGTTGAAAATTCATGATTTTACTTGAAGATTCATCTTTTTGGTTAAAAGTTCAATTATTTTTTTAAAATAAGTTTGTTTTAATTGAAAATTCAACTGCTTGGGTAAAAGTTGAACCAGATTGTAGAAAAATGATTTTTTTGATTAAAGGTTCATCTCTTTGGTTGAAAATTTAACTATTTTGTCGAAAAGTATTTTTTTTTTGGTTTAAAATTAGTGTTTTTAACTAAAAATGGAACTTGTCTATTTTTGGTTGCAAACTAATCTTTTTTAGTTGAAAATTCGTCTTTTTGGTTCAAGGGTTCATCTGTTTTTGTGAAAATTTCAACTTTTTTGATAGAAAATTTAACTGTTTGGTTGAACATGGAATTTTTCGTTGACAATTCTTATTTTCGGGTTGAAAATTCAGCAGTTTTACAGAAAATTGCTTTAAAGTTAAATTATTTGGTTATAAATGCAACTGTTCGGTTAAAAATAATTTTCTTTCTGTTTGAAAATTTTAATAATTCGTTGAAAATTCATCTTCTTACGTATAAATGTTAACTTTTTTCTAAAGCATTAGACTTTAATTTTTATTTATTTAATTAGCTTGGAAATTCAACTATTTGGTAAAAATACTGAAGTTTAATCTTTTGTGTTTGAAAATTCAATAATTTGGTTGAAAATGCATCTTTGTAGGTTGAAAAGTAAAGTGTTTGGATTAAAAATTCAACTCTTTTGTTGAAAATTTTATTATTTTGTTGAGAACTCAAGTACTTTGATAAAAAAGTCATCATTTTTGGTCGCAAATTTAACTGTCTTATTGGAAATTCGTCCTTTCGGTGAGTGAATTTATCTTTTGTGATAGAAAAGTCCTCTTTTTTGGTGAAATAAATAAATAAATTGGAAATTACTAAATTTTAATCTGAAACTGTTTTAATCTGTTCATAAAAGATTCTATGTTTAAAATGTTACAATATTGAAATGCTGATCCTCGAATATTAATGGTCAGGGAAAATAAAAAGTTGGTAAAGGAAAAATCTGGGAAATGTGAGGGAATTTTGAAAATAAATTTCTGCGACCACCCTGAATTAGTTACTTTCTATTATCTCTTAGATAAAAGTTTTTCGAACTCAAAATAATTGTTAGAGAAAGGGGAATGGCTTTAGGTCTTAGGGTATAAAAGAATTTAATCAGTGTCGCCGCAGGTCAGCGAGAACATGGATATCAGGGGGAAGTCAGCGAATTTTGTTGTTCAGAGCAACTAAGGGAAAAATCAGGGATTTTGAAAATAAAAATGACAAAAGTCCAGGAATTTATGTAAAAAACACTTTAAATAGCTGTCAAGAATAATCAGGGCTTCTAAAGTCACTTTAGTCGCTTTTCTAGTATTGATCTCTGGTCCTTTTTCTGAATTTTCGTGAATTCTTTTCAAATATTTTAGAGAATTTAAAAAGATTCCTAACATTTTCAACAGATTTCAATTATTTGAAAGGATTCCACAGGATTTTAGAGTATTTTTTTTTTTAGGGTATTTAAGAAAAATGCAGACAATTTTCAAGAGTTTTAGAAAGTTTCAAGGAATTTGAACATATTTCAAAGAAAATTAAATATTTCAGGATATTTTAAAAGAGTCCAAGGCATTTTCAAGAGATTAAATAATTTTCAAAGAATTTCCAAGTATTTGAATGATTTTAAGGGATTTGAAAATAATGTTCATCGGTTTTACAATATTGACAGATTTTGATAATTTGAAGTGATTTCACAGGATTTTAAAGATTTTTGGGTACATATTTTTTAAAATCCCGAGGAATTTTCAAGAGTTTCAACAAGTTTCAAGGGATTTCAAACAATTTTAAAGAATTTTGTATAGATTTTAATGATTTAAATGGATTCCAAAGGATTTTAAAGATTTTCGGGCGCATAATTATAAAAGTTCCAAGTAATTTTCGAGCGCTCTAAACATTTTAAAGGGATTTCAAAAGATTCCAAAGAATTTTCGATTGCCTTTAGTAATTTAATGGAATTTTAAAGGATTTGAAGTATTTTAGGGTATCATAAATTATTACAAGGCATTTTCAAGAGCTTAAAAAATGTCACTTCAAAAGATTTCAAAGGATTTACAAAATTTTAGGGAATTTTAAAAGAATCCAAGGAATTTTAAATTTATTTTAATAATGTAGGGTTTCAAAGATTTGAAGAGATTTTCAAATATTTTTTTGCAACTCATTGGTATTGTCATTAATTTATCCTCAATTTTTATGAATTTTTTGGAATTCTCTTGAATTTTTTTAGCTATAATACTTCATCCTGATGTCTTTTAAACTCACCTCAAATTCTTAGGCATTTCATCAAATTTATTTAAACTTCACTTTTTCTAAACTTATTTCAAACTTACGGAATTCATTTATTTTTGTCATATTTTTGAATTGTCTTCAATTCAATTGATTTTTTTTTAATTCACCATAAATTTTTATGAATTGCATCGAGTTCTTCTCATTACCCTTAAATTCTTCTAAATTCACTCCAACTTTACGGAAATCAATGCAATTAAAATTTTTGTTCTGATTCATTTGAATAGTTTTGAATTTTTTCCGATTCTTTAAAATTTACCTAGAATCCTGGTAAATTTCTTCGAATTCTTTTGAATTATTTTAAACTAGAAAGAACATTAAGTAGTCACATTATTAATGCACAGTAGTCACTTTTGTTCACTTTTTAATACAAATTTAAATTTTAAATTGTTTTGTTCCATTTATAAAAGATTTTACATTAATTTAGAAACGAAATAACCATTTATCAAAAATATATTATTTATTTTTATAAGTATTATATAATTAAGACATTCGCCATATTTTTTTCCTAAGCTGCGCTAATTATATCATTTGCAACTAAAGTACCGCACACGATTCGTTTCTAAAAATGACTCAATTCCACGGGCTTCAAAAATTTCATGCATGGAAAAAAATCGCGTATTACTTTTAGGACTGGGTCCTAAGAAATATATTGGTTCCGCGTATTACGTGACGGTAAGTCGTAAAGGAAAGAGGCGGGGGACCCTCTTAATTTTCTCCTCGCACACGAATCCTGGAAGTATTTAAAAATGTTTGCCCAAATACTTGTGATGCGTGGCGCATATCAAATTTCGAAAGAATCGAACCAAGGGCAGAAAGGAATAGTGATTATTTTTGCAATCTATTGAAATCCGTTTTGTATTTTTTTTTACGTTTTCATAATTTATGATTGAGAAGGTATAATTAGAATCATCCGAAATTTCACGCCTAAGTTTTTCAACGCATCTCCACGTTTTGAGACTCCCTATAGCCGAAAATTAAATTTCGGTGATGGCGTCTGTCTGTCCGCCCCTCCCACAGTGGGGGAAAAAATAGATTTTTTGGTTCAAAATAACGTACAGCCCACAAATCTTGACCGATTTGTATGTAAAAGATTTGAAAAATTGTATGTATGCTGACAAATGCCCTCGAATAATACAGTTGTTTATTAAATTAAAAAAAAAATTAAATTTATCATTTCATTACGAATGTTCATGAAATTATCATGAAGTTCGTAAATAAAAAGGATATATTGGCGTTGGGAAATACGAATTTTCCTGTCGACAAATGCTCGAATAATTTTTTTATTAAATTTTGTTTAAAAAAAACTTGAAATTTATGAAATAATTATGAATTTTCCTAAAATTGTTGTGAAGTTCGCAATTAAAAGGACTGTTATCGAAAAAAAAAGAATTTTTCCGTCGACAAATTGGTGAATAATGCATTTTTTTATTGAATTTGTTTATAATATTAACAAAAATAATCTTAAGAGAAAGGTTTTCTATAATAATATTGTTTCCATCCAAACTTTTTGTAATGTCATGATCAAGCATTTTTAACTTATGTTACTCTGTGAAACGTAGGCGCTTACAACAATTTTCCTATTATTGATGAGCACCGGGAACGACAAATAGAAAAAATTGCAATTTTTTTCCTTATTTTTTTTTATTTATAAAAAAATTGAAAAGCTAAATAAAAAATCCGATTTGACAACTCTCTGGAAATTTTTGTCAGCTTTTTTCCAAATTTTTTACATCCAAATCGGTCAAGATTTGTTGGCTGTACGTCTTTTTGAACCAAATCGAAATAATAAACGGATCAAATCGGGCTTTGGCCAGTGGCACAGTGGGGAAAAACAAATTTCTGTGGACAAATCAATTTTTAGCCTACCCTATTTATTCGCTTTAGACTTTTTTTTGGTCAAATGAAGGCTTTTTGAATTTCAGGAAGATTTGTGTGTTTGAATTTCAAACAGATTTGTGTTGAAATTAAAAAAAAATCGGTTAATTTTTTATTTCGCAACAAAAGACATTTTATTTTTTTTAACTTGTCGTTAGTACCATTTTTTGGTAAGATTTCAAGATTAATAAAAAAAGCTCTTATATATATATATATATATATACTTTAAATAATTTACAGTGGGTGAGAATAATTAAAAGAAAAAAAATGTATTATGTTATAAACAAATTAATAAAGAAAAAGTACTTTTAGGGATTGGCTGATGATCCAGAGTTTTGGTATGAAATGTGTGAGAAATTATTGTTCCATTACGATTATTTAAAAATAGATTCTATTTGGAAATTATTCAAACAATTTTAATAAAAAATTGCACAGTTTCACAGTATTTTAAAAATTTTGATGAGCAAATTCAGAATTTGGCTATTTTTCAAAGAATACGTTCAATTTTTTACGGAATCAACTAAGTGAGAATGTCTTTTCTATTACTTTTTGTATGATTATTTACAAACTCACAATAATTATCAGTTATTTATACAATTCAAGAAAAATTCAAAACTTGCGTCTTTTCAACGAACAAACTCAATTTTTTTACGGAATCAACTAAAAATGTCTGCGATGACTTTTCGCTATGATAATTTCCAAATTGACAACAATTGTTAATTATGGAAACAATATTCATAAACAAATTCAGAGTTAGACTTTTTTTCAACGAATACGCTGAATTTTTGTTTACAAAATCGACTAAGAATGTCTTTTAGATGACTCCTGGCTATGATACTTGTGTTGTTAATAAAAATTATTTAATTAATTAATAATCGTTCTCAATTTGGAAAGTATCATAGCAAAGAGTCATCGGAAATACATTCTTAGTCGATTCCGTAAATAAACGTTGAGAATATTTCCTGAAAAATAGCCAAACACTGAATTTTCATATGAAAATTCTTTCAATTAATTATTCTTATAAATTTTTAAAGTATGAATGCGAAGAAATATCGAAAATACGTTCTTATTAGATTCCGTAAAACAAATTGAGCCTGTTCGTTGAAAATTTGCCAAACTGTAAATTTGTTTAAATAATTAATCATTCTTTTGAAATTGCAAATTATTAAAACAAAAAGTCATCGGAAAGACGTTCTTAGTTGATCCAGTTAAAAATTGAGCATACTCTTTGAAAAATAGCCCAAATCTGATTTTTTTTATCAATATTGTTTAAACAATTACTAAATAGCATCTGACTTTAATTAATCGTAATGAAACATTAATTTCATCAACATTTCATATAAAATCTATGTATTTGAATCAGCTAAGCATTGCGAATCCCGAAAAATAATTTGTTTTCAATAATTTGCTTATAACGTAATAAAGAAATATTTTTAATTATTTGTACTCACTGGGAATTATTTTTTAATATTTTGATAAACCCATTTTTTGACAAATATGAAAATCTTAAAACAAATGATAATAAGGAAAAGTTAAAAATATACATTTTGTTGTTAAATGAACAATTAAATCAATTTTTTTAATCAAAAGTGCAAACACTAATGTTTCCTTGAAAAAAAAACAAACATCTAAATCGAATGAATAGTGTATAGGCTAAAAAGTGATTTGTCCACAGAAACTTTTTTTGCTCAACTCTGCGACGTGAGATGCGTAAAAAAAGGCTAAAAGAAGAATAGTAGCTTTTTAAAAGGCCTACAAATTCTCTCTAAAACAATTTTTGGACAAGACTGTTTATTTTGATTTAAAAAACGAAAATACTATGAAAATATAAAAAATTACCATTTTGAGTCAAACAACGCAAAATACCTAAAAATATCTTCGAAAGGAACTGCAGTTTTTCAAAAGGCCTCAACATTTTCTTCGGCCATTTTTTGGTAGAACTCTTTATTTTGTTTTTAAACATCGAAAATTCTATGAAAAAGTCGAAAATTCCAATTGTTAATCAGAAAACGCGAGATACGAAAAAAAATTCGAGAGAATTAAAAGGAATTGTAGTTTTTCAAAAGATATATAAAATTTTACAGGTTTGGAGTTCCGGACCGAGGTGTAATATTAATAATTGAATAATAACTGTTCTTATATAGGATAGAATAAAATTTTAACACATTTTTCATATAGAATTATAGAATCTAGCTTGTAAGTTTATGGCCTAAGCATCGTATGCAGTAAAATAAAGATGTGAGAATGACAACTGGATGAAAACCATTTGTATTTTGTAATTGTCTCATATTCTGAATTTTTATAACTGTTTTCCTTTCACGAAGTTTGAAATATGTCGGTTGATCTTTGTCAACAAAATGGAAGAGGTTAACATTACTTCCGAGTCTTGTCACTGAATAGGCTATAAGGAAGACCACCCTTCAGTAGATAATGAACCTACAGTATATAATCATCAATTAAAAACATAAATATACCTGAATTAATCAATTTTAGTTTTAATTTATTAACGCGTACAGTGTCCTAACTATTAATTAAATTATATTAATTATTTTATATACATTGGTATTTTAAATTATTGACTGTCCACTGTAGGTTCATTATCTATTGTAGGGTGGTCTCCTCTACAGCAGGTTGTCCATTACACGGTAGATTGCAAATTTTAAGTTGGCCCTTCAATCGTATTCTTTCATTTATTATATAGGTGCCAGCACAGAAAAACCTGAGGGGACGAAGTTTTGCAAGTAATCGATTAAACAGGCTAAACACGAGGTGGGTACTCCAAATTGAAGCAAAATTTCCGTGGTGAATTGCAGATATCTCTGGTAGACTCCGCTGTAGGCAGTACGTTAAAGGCTTGTAATCACGGAAAGTTTACCACAGTTTGGTGTGGTAAATAATAAATAAATAATAATAAAAATAATGGTAGCAAAATTCTATTCGTTTGGCTATTATTTTTAAAATAATTCCCCATCCTCAAAAACAAACAATACAATTACGTTAAATCTTTTTTTTATTAAAATATTAAATAGTTAATTTGCATATTTTTTCTGTAAAAACTAAAAATAAAAAAAAATTTATTATAAGTACGTTAAAGGCTTGTAATCACGGAAAGTTTACCACAGTTTGGTTTAATCAGCTGACTGTTACCCTGCTTGAACGATTACCTGCTACAGATGCAGATTTTTGATATCCAAAATTGGAATGGAGTATTCGGACGGAAAGAATATAAAAAAGCCAGAAAGAATAAAGGAAACATGTGAAGCGTGGAAGGCGAAAATGTAAGTTTGCAATGTAAAAGGTAAGGGAGATGAAAGAATGGCGGAGATCTAATCACTCGAGTGGTGACGTGAGTTACGTGTGTAACCACTGGCGGCAAAAGACAAAAGTACGCCATGGGCCCGTTGCCACAGAAGCTCATCGCCGTAGAATATTACACCCGTGGCTCTCATATCGCACGGCCCATCATATTTACACCTTGCACCTCAGCTTCATTGGGCCTTTGATCTTCCCCGGCTTGTACGAATCCCAGTGTAAATCGGACGTGCCTTGGTGTGAAGATCCGGCAGCCTTAGTCGGTTTCCATTACTGCGAATGTGTCTTTGAGAAAAAATACGACATAACGAACTGCATAAATCATTCAGGAAAGGGAATCTCTTCATCTAATCATCAGATTAGGAAACCTGATGTCTAGATGTTTGACTATCATTAGATCAGTCGAAGAACTAAACCAAATCATTACAAATGTAAAACTTGAAGAAGCTGTTGACCTCGACCATTTTTGAAGCAAAACAACTAATTTAATTCAAGGTCTTCACCATCTTCAGTAAAATTAAACAATATAAAAAACTAGAAATTTTTAATTTCTTTTCTCTAATTAGCATACGCATACCTTTTGAATAACAGATAGCTACAAATTTATTTTTTCCAAAAGTTGATCAGTGTTCCTGTAACTGATTTTAACAGGATCGCTCTAAACTGAATCCACTATAAATGAAATTGAGAATCATATAAAATTCATAAAACGAGATGCCTCTTTTTCGATCTGGCGTTTATTTGACAAACCGAATGGCAGTTACCGGGAAGTTGTTTGCCATTCTTTGGGAACCCGACATAGTACATGTAGTGCTGAATGCCTTGGACCTGATTCAGTCGGATAATGAACGAGCCAATTATGAAATCGTCGAAATTTCACACCGTGAACGAAAATTCATTAGCGAACATCAAAGTTCTCCACGCCCAGTCCAATAAACAAGGACAGGTGTTGGAAGCACTTGGGCTCAAAGGAATGAGATCTTCTTGTCTGGATTAGAATTTCGAGAAGACCCAGTAGACGAATCGAAGACTTCTTCCTCTTCGACTTTGGTGGGATCTAGAATCTCAGGAATGCTTACGAGCGAAAGTCTTTCGGGAATACTACATCGTTCCTGGTCGGCATGGACACGAAGTAAAACTGAATTACACGACAACGAGCAACGTAAATCCTGTCAAAGGACATGGAGGAATGCCTTTGAAATTGCCCACTTCTTCTGATGCAGCTCTACCACGAAAGCCTTATTTTAGAGAAAAAAATCTTCAGGTCTTTCAGTTGTCGTAATCACATAAGCTGAGGAAAATAAATTACAGAGAATTTAAGTACTATCCAATGTTTAATGCTAATGAAGTTGTAATCACCAGTGGCAAACGTTTGATCTTTCAAAAACGCTGAACCACCGTAAAATTTTTTACAAGTATAAAAGTTATAAAATTGTGATTTGTAAACATCTTTGACCGCGATATGGAGGCCAAAGGCTGGGTCAGAGCCTGGATCACATAAGGGAGCGTTCACGGCCGACATATTACGTGACGCTAAGTTTCATGATTTTTGACTCAACCCTCCCTCTTGTAACAATTTGTGATATTTCGGTACACCTCCTCCCTCAAAATTTCATGTGACACTGAAGCTAATCATCCTTCTATTTTTAAATATAAAGTATAAATCTAATTTTTTACAAGCAGCAATCGTCGTCAATCGAACAATGAATAATGGATTTAAACTATTCGATACTAGTCTGATAATACTTTTCATTAAATTCTGCAGACATTTTTTTGTTATTTCAGAACAATAACATAATTTAAATATTAACTTAGAGGGCAGATAACCTTAACATATTAAGGGCCGTCCATAAAATATGATACCAATTTAATGGGGGTCATTCTTCAATTTTCAAAAACTCTTTTTTTTCTGTTTTTAAGAAGCTTCACCTTTTTCTCATTTTTTCGCTTAAATGTGAACTGAATTCATAGAACCTGATAAGAAAATCCAACTATAATTGGACAAAAGTTAATTTTGTTGTTGATAAAAATTCCACCAATATATTTTTGTTCGGAATTCATCTCGTTTGGTCAAAAATTCTACTATTTGGTTAACAATTTTATTATTTTATTGAAAACCGAACCATTTTCTTGAAAAGTAATATTTTTGATTAAAAATTCGCCTACTTGGTTGAAAGTTGAACTACTTTGCCAATACTTCATTTTTTGGTCAAAGATCCATCTATTTAGTTGACAATTAAATTATTTTGTTTAAAATACTTTTTATTTTTTGTTGAAATGTTTTTTTGACTGAAAATTTAACTACTTCATTTTTGCTTGAAAATATATCTTCTTTCGTTACAAATTCAACTATTTTGTTAAAAATTCTCCTTTTTTATTGGAATTCAGCTGGTTGAAAATTCATCATTCTTAATTGAAAATGGAGTTTCTAGTTGGAAATTTTTCTTTTTCGATTTAAAAGTCAACTGTATATGGTTGAAGGTTCAACTATTTTGTTAAAAATTCGTTTTTTATTCGTTGAATACAGCTGGTTCATACTGTTTTTTAAAGTAATTTTTTAAACTGAAAAATTAACTATTTTATTTTTGGTTGAAAACTTATCTTTTTTAACGGAAATTCAAATATTTTGGTGAACGTTGAACCCTTTTCTTAAAAATATATTTTTGTGGTTAAAGATTCATAATTTGAGATAAAAATTCATCTCTTTGGTTAAAAATTTAACTATTTTGTTGAAAATTCGATTTTTTCTTTGTTAAAAATTAATTTTCTTCGCTGAAAATTGAAAATTCGTATTTGTTCAAATTAAAATATTTTTTGGTTGAAATATTAACATGTTTAGTTGGAAATTCAACTATTTGGTTGTGAATTAACTTTTTTTTTGTTAAAAATTCAACTATTTTGTAGAACATTCGTATTTTTACTTTGAATGGCAACAATTTAGTAGGAAATGAAACTATATATTTGAAAATTTGAATATTTTGTTGAAAATTCGTATTTTTGGCTATCAATTGTTTTAATGTGAAAATTATTCTACTCAAATTTTGGTTCAAAATGTATCCTTTATAAATTGAAAATTCAACTATTTGGTAAGAAATCGATGTATGGTATTTGGTAGAAAATCCATTATTTTGTTGATAATTCGTCTATTTGGGTAAAAAATTAATATTATTTTTCAAAAATTAATTATTTTTGTTGAAGATTCAACTATTTTGTTAAAAAATTTCCTTCTTTAGTTGAATAGAACTGGTTAAAAATTCTTTTTTTGTTGTTAAAAATTTATTTTTGAAACTGAAAATTTAACAATTGCATTTTTGGATGAAGATTTTTTTCTTAGTTGAAAATTCATCTATTTAGTATGAAATTCATATTTCTTTGTTGAAAATGAAGTTTCTTCTTCAAAAGTCTTCTTTTCCTGTTTAAAACTCAACTGTTTTCTAAAACATTCGACATTTTAGCTTAAATTTGTTGAAATTTTGTTCGAAATTGGTTTACTTGGGTAGAAAATTGATCTTCTTTGTTGAGAATCTATCTATTTTGTTGAAGATTTAACTATTTTATTCAAATTTCTTTTTTTTCCGTTGAATTAAACTGGTTGATAATTTGCTTTTTTTTGGTTGTAAAGTAATATTTTGAACTGAAAATTCAACTGTTCTATTTTTTGCTTAAAATTTATCTGTTTCAGTTGGAAATTCAAGTATTTGGTTGAAAAGTCATGTATTTGTTTCAAAATTCGTCTTTTGGTAGAAAATTAATCTTTTTGTTTAAAAATTCAGCTTTTTGATAAAAAAATTTAACTATTTTGTTAGAGGTTATTTAGTTGAAAATTCAAATATTTTGTTATATTGATCTTCTTTGGTCGAAAATTTAACAGTTTTATTGAAAATTCATCTTTTCCTATTAAAAATTCATCTCCCTTGGTTGAAAACAAACTTTATTTTTGAAAATTAAACTTTTCGGGTTGAAAATTTCTTTGATCAGAGAATTCTCACGTGTTGCAAAACCTTTGCGACCCCTAATATGTGATAATTTGTGACATTAGGGCTTATCCCCCCCCCCTTCCCCGGACTCCCTGCAGAGTGTCACGTAATATGTGGACGCACCCTAACATTAGATTCATAAAATCTCACAATTATGTAAGATTTAAGTTTAAATTAATGTTTATCGAAGAAGTTTGCGCATAAATCTGTCTCGGGTCGCATAGTTAAGGACGCATGTACTAATTTTTTTGTTCCTTTCTTGCGCTGTTGAAATAGGGGACTAAAAACAAAGCGCAATCATCTTTTAATCTCCAACTATATATTCATAAACAGTCTCCTCTGAATACATTTCCCGCATAGAAATTCGTGTTTGTTTTAGACACATTTAGGATTCAGGGTCGTAACCTTCCTCTTATTCAGTGCCTCCGGATTCTTATTCGCCTGCGGATGGATACGTAAGCAAAGGGGTAAAAGCGTCTCAAACTCAGGGACGTATGCCTATATAAAGAGGACCGCGCTTGTTATGCGCCGGTCTCTCATTCAAATCGGGGCAAGATCGTGTCGTATGCAAAACGTCGAATTTCCGAGACTCTCCTTCCGAGGCACCGGCAAAGACCTGCCGATCTGTGGGAGTCAGTTCGAGTCCAGCTATAAATCTGAATAATAAATGAGTCTCAACGGCCTCTAAGAAGTCTCCGACTCAGTGTGGAGACGTTGCTGAGGGCTTAAAAGATGAATTTACGACGATGCCCCTGCTCATGAGACTGTACGCGAGGCCCGAAAGAAAAAACGCATGATCACGCGTTTTGTTAAGCCGTCCAACATGCCCCAGTGATACCATCCTTTCCTCTCATTTGAACTTCCTTGGTATACATTCTCGTGACCTTGGGAACTTTCAGATTTTAGTTTTTCCATTTTTACTGGATTTTCATGCCGTTCTCGCTTCTTGATTAGAAGCATTTCTTCCGATTTCAAAAGACTTCGCAAAGATTTCAAAGATCCCCTTTGGAAAATTCTTCTGGCGCTGGCCCGTCCCAGATCGGCCTGGGACTTGTCAAAAAATACGTTACACTTTTGGCTAGCCCCAGGTCAAAGCGTCTAGTCAGCTGCTGGTTATTGGCTGATCAGCCACTAGTTAAAAGCCGATCAGCCGCTGCCTGGACTTCCTTTATTTTTTTAGACTTGCAAAAAAAATAATTTTTCAGTATAAGTGTATTTAGCTGATCAGCGCCAAACCTGGAGCAGACCAGACTGTCAAGATGGGAAGAAAAAAAGTATTGTTTTGATATTGTACATGTCTTACATTCTATCATTTCAGACACCCTGTAACTTTTTCGAAACAAAAATTTGCTGATCGAACTTAGAACTTTTCTTGCTCTTGGACAGCTCATCAGAGCCTGACTTTGAATAGACCAGATCTTCCAGAAGGAATTTAGAATTTTTATTCTTCTTGGATAGCTGAGCAGTGCTAGTCCTGGGCCAGACTAGACCTTCCAGATTAGACGGATTAGACGGCCAGACCTGACCCGAGACTGCTATGAAATTTTTCCACAAGGAATTTCATGAAGATTTCAAAGATCTCACGAAGATTTCAAGTACTTCACAATATTTTCTAATAGGGTTCTAGTGATTTCGAAAGATTTTAAGAGATAAAAATATTCCACAAAAAGTTGGGGATTTGTTGTTGTTGTTCTAACCAATCTCAATGTGATTCTTTAATAAGTAACATAAGTCAAGTATCGATTCAGTGTATAAGTTGACGGTAAATATGAAATGATTTAACTTTAAAATAATATAAAACGTGTTCAAATTTTGCCTATTTTAATGATGTGTCATTCTCGAGTAAATATTTCAAGTTTAACATAAGACATCTTTAAAGGGAGTTATAGTGAATAATATCTTCAAAGGACTTTTTAATTTATTCTATCAAAGCCATACCTTTAAATTATAAAAGTTGAAAATTAAATAATTTGCAAGTTTACATATATTTTCGCAATTCAAGTATTCAAGAAAAAATTTGCATAACTTTAAGTTGTAAACCTTTAAAATTGAAGACTTGAAGAGTTTCTAATTTTGAAAACTAAAAATTAGGCGAATTTTAAGTTTTGCAATGAAATTTTCTGTAATTAGTTCGATGATTTACATTTCCAATTACTTCACCTTGAATTATTTGGATTTTAAAACTATTCAATATTGACAAGAATCCAAGAATTTTTATTTATACTTATAAATATATTCAAAAATACTTATTCGTAGGGTAATGGAAATTACAGAAGAAAAGATATGGAAAGTCCAAAGTGGATTTATGCCAGTACCGCGGTCCTACTGGGAGCCGATGTCATTTTTTAGATGACAGTTACTCCCAGTGGGACCCTGCGGTGGTTGTTAGCCTTTAGTTTTTAATTATATATATATATATATATATATAAATTCCTTAAAAATGATCTGTGAACAGGAAACAGATGACATCATGCCGACAGAAATATAATAGACTCAGAACAAGAGTACACAACATTTAGGGAATATCCAACCAAGAGACACAGGACGAAATAATAAGTAGTAACACGTTGAAAAATTATTGCAATATCCTTCTTGATGAAGAGAATGAATCGGATTGTGAGTTGAGTGATTCTTCTGATAATTCCTATTTTCCACCAACGAAAATAAGGAAATCAATTTCGACAAATGATGTCCTGACTAAAAAATGTTGCACAGTATTAGATCGCACAAAAACAAGCAACAGAAATGCGGCGTATATAATAGATTCCATGGGTCATTCTTTCGTCCAAAACATAAATAATATAGCGTGGTCTACATAAAAAATCAGGAGTTACCTGA
The DNA here is from genome assembly GCA_011634705.1 of Andricus grossulariae. Lineage (NCBI taxonomy): Eukaryota > Metazoa > Arthropoda > Insecta > Hymenoptera > Cynipidae > Andricus > Andricus grossulariae. The sequence goes on along the minus strand of JAABKJ010007545.1, from coordinate 105,010,299 downwards.
AGATACTATAACTATTCATAGGGCTGGGAAGTTATCACCAGTCCTAACTTCAAAGAACAAAGTGGATAGACTAGCAACCTCGATTTCAGGTAAAGGAATGGCCAAGCTTTTAGGAGCCCCTGAGATTTCAACAGGGACCGGTAAAACTAAAAAAGACGCTGTTTTCAAATTGATTAAGGATTGAAATCTAATCAATCGAGTGACTTGCATGTATTTTGACACCACTAATAGCAATAGCGGCAATGCTCTTGGTGATTGTACGATGGTAGAAGACAACTTAGGGAAGAAGTTCTACGCTTTTGCTTGCAGGCATCACGTACAAGAGCTACTTCCTGGAGCAGCATTTAAGATAAGAGCAGCATTTTATTAGAAGACTAAAAAGTTACAGCTCTTCTCAAGCCAGTGTGATATGAGCTGATTATTTTTTTGAAACATAAGTTAAGTGTCTTCCAGTCATGCAATGATTATGAAGAATTGCTCCTACTGTGTTTAGTATTTCTAGGCGAAAAAACTACAAACGGAAACAAAATACCTGATCCCGGAGCCCACCATAGGGCAAATTGTATAGCTAAAATAATGTACTGTATGAAAATATATATTTTTCATTAACAAATTCAGTTGAGATCAGACGAACTCAACGGTTTTCGACAGTTCAATAGGTTTATCGTTAGAGTGTACATTAAAGAGTGGTGCTCCTGTCAGAGCCCAGCCTTAGCCTAATAAAACGACCTGAAAATGTTGAAAAACCTCATTCAGTACAGCGCTATTAACCGCGTAATCGCAAAAGTGATATACAAAAAGTTTTTTGGACACTTGTGGTACTTAAGCGGAATGCTCTCTGGTTTATCGTTGTCTCATTCGCGCTTGTCTATTGAAAAAAAAAAGAAAATTGTTACTGCCTTAGAAAGGAATGGCACTGCTGATTCTCCTTATCGCATCCATGTGGATAAAGACACTCCTTTGCAAAGTCAGCTGTCTGACTTTGTCACGAAAATGAAAATCGAAGCTAGTAAGAAAGTGCAAAGATTAAAAGTTGTAAATGATTTAGCTAAGAGAGGTGTCGCTCTCGTACAACCATTCAATACTGTTCTTACTTAACAAGAAGGTCAGAAACAGTACTTGCTTCATATCATACAAAAACACCAGAGAAAAATTTCTAAAGCAAGAACGTCTACAATAATAAAAGAACTTGGCGTCAAGTGATTTACGCATTTGTGATCTCGCGAAGCACGAATGCTTTAGCGATTTTTTTCATTATATATGAAAATAAAAAATTTATCCTTCGAAAAAATGTTTACGTTGTTCAGCTATATATTTTTTGCGAATATAAGGAAAAATAAATAAGTTATGTACTGTTTATTTGTTATGAATATAAGAAAATATTAAAAATAGGATTTCATTTGAAATAAGTAATCTGTTATTCTCGCTTCCTCCTATTAATGTATGTTGCTATTTCATCAAATTTTATTGATGAAGAAACCATTAAAAGCGTTTTTAAAGAATTTATAAATATTTTTCTGGTGCCCAGGTATTAAGATTTTCATCTCATATCACTTATATATATTTTTATATTTTTTTTTCAAGTTCTCAGAATTTTTTTAATCCTTACAAGAAATGTTTAGAGGTACAATTATGCCTTTATCTTCGTAAGAAATCGTACTTTTTTATGCCGCCGAAAAATAAAAACAAGTTTTTTGTGAAGAACCCTAATATCCATGTATGCACGGAGAAAAATAAGAGGTCAGTTTGGCCATCTAGATGTGCAGACAGACTAAATTGTAGGGTCAACTATAGAACAGCCCTGGAAGATGGCTGAAGCGAATATCTTACAAGGTTAAAACCAGAGGTTCAAATCGATTGTGTCAGAGTGTTGGCTTATCATCTCGGACGGTCGACTCGACCGTCATAGAGAGTCGAACTGATCATCACAGAAGGCGGAATTGATCATTATAAAGAGTCGAATCGCTCATCGTGAATGGTCGATTTGATCATCTCAGATAGTCGACTTGATATCCTCGGACAGTCGACCTGGCCATCTTAGGGGATCGATTTGATTATCCCACATTTTCTATATTTGTTGACCTTTTCCTACTTATTCCAGTCTCAATCTTATAAGAGGCTGGAAATTATAAAATTAAGTGGAACCTATGAAGCCTGAAATTTTATATGAAATACATGAATAATTAAAGCATTTTTTATTGTTTGTGGATAGCAAGGTGTATGAGAAATAATTTTATATGCAAAAACATTGCATATTGACAATATATTTGCAGCACAAAGGGCTAAGGACACGGCGCGGCGTCACTGTACTGCACTGAATTGCAAGGCTTCAAACATTAGAGTGAATTCAGAAACCAATATTCCAGATCTCGTTACATTCTGCATCGTCAATAGAATGCTGCAATATTTGGTACGTTTTCAGTTTGAAATGACAAGGTGACAACAAATTGATAGCTGAGCGTCTAGTGACGTCTTTATCATTAATCCCTTGGAAGTATCAGATTTAACGTTGAACATTCAAAAGAATACACTTAATTCACATTCCATCATGTTCTCTCTTATGCACTTCACTCTCCACGCATGTTCGTAATATCAAAAAGCAGTTTAAACTTATTATAAATATGTTTAAGTGCAATAAACAGCAAATGTGACGCTAAATGGCTCAATGACATTCACTCAATCCGAAAATTCTCTGAACCGCGGTGCTCCCAATTCTCGTATCCTTTCACACTGCATCCATCGCGTCGACAACCTGATTGCTTAAGTTCGGCGCGCTTATTAGAATTAATCGATTGTGGAAAGCAATTTTTTACATCAAATAATAATAGTAAAGTTATTGAAAATATTTCTTTGCTGCCAAGAAAGACTTGTAAACTGAAATGTAAATTATTTATTACATTTTCTTCTGCAAAATAAATGATCGATTTTGAATTTGAAGAAAGGAATATCTTTTTACCTTGAATGTGAAGTTGTCCCTCCGCGATTGGTCATTTACTCTCCTGTGGATGGTCGAAATTAGTGAAAACAAGATGATCGTATTGGCCATCCCGAAAGGATACCTTGATTAACCCTGAAAGTGATTCTGACCTTCTTATAACAGTCAGCCTGGTCATTAAATGAGAGTCTCTCTAAATATGTCGAAAAAATTCTGGAAGGGTTTTTAGACCATCTACAAGAACTGACTCGCTCTCTAAATTTTGACCCTCTAACTTTGACCATTCATTTTTCTCCATGTGGCCATGCTAATTGCAGTCGAATTTTGATTCTTTTTAATTTTTAACCAAAAGCATACGCAAGCTAAGCTCGAGCATTACGTTCTGTGATTACGGTTATTTATCATTCCATTAAACATTGCAGATAATTTTTCATAAATTCTTTGTACAAAATCAATTATTCATTAACTTTTATGAATTCTGTTTAAAAACTATTTTCTTTTTATAAATATTGAAATATTCAACAAAAGTATATAAATAAACTCTTTTAATCCATAGGAAGTAATTTTCAATGTTTAAGATGCTAACGATTTGTCATTATTTTAGACCGAAAGTTTCCATCCTAAAATTCAATAATAATTGATTAGAAAGCACCGCTCTTAAAATTAGAATTAGTGAGAAATTGGACACTAAATCCAATCAGTAATAATTTTAGCAGATGGACAATGCAATTGCACTGATTGACATTGCTAGAAATGGGTCATTGAATGAAATAAGTAAGGAATTTCACTGCTAAACCATCATAGCCACCACCAATTCAGCCAAATCTCTTTAAAATATCTTTCAACTCTCTGAATCGGAACGACATTCACTGGCTGAGCAAAATTTAGTATTAAGAATACGATCAAGCGATTTTCCAATGCTCATACACGTAAGTCATGCTTACAAAAAGACAAGCCCCTTCCTCTGAAGCTTGACATCATTTGTAAACTCTTCCAAAGGAATTTAAAGAAATTCAACCCAATTAAATATCAGTTAATATTCCTTGATTCAAATTGATATAAATTTTGCAATGAAAAGAAATTTTGATGGGGTTTTGAAATATGGCTTAGCACGTATTCTTATGTATTTTGATATGCTAATTACGAAAATCGTAGTGAACATTGGCGACAAGAACGTCTTCATGGTCAAAACTATAAAAAACCCCATACAAATTATGAATTTTTTCTTTGTCTCAGTAAACACGAAAAATTTTGAAAAATGTTTCGATAAAAAGATGTAGCTAGTATAAAAATACATCTTTTTTATATCAAATAATTTTCGCCTAAAACCAATATTTTCGGAGAAAAAGAGAATTGCGTTGGAAAAACAATAAAAACAAGAAAATAGTTAGATATGCGTTCGTTCACACATGTCCACTTTTCAAGGTTTAGGTCGGGGGGCTACGCATTTACTGATTGGTTACGGGAGTGTGTTCAGTACGCTGGTCCCCTTTTCCAGGTTTAAGTTAGGGGGAGGGGGCTACGCACTTACTGAATCGTTACGGAAATGTGTTCAGTCATGCTCGTCCCTTTTTCCAGGATTAAGTATGTGTGGGGGGGGGGGCACGCATGTACTGACTAATTACGAAAATTCATTCAGTTACGGTCGCTTCCTTTTCCAGGTTTAAATGGGAAGAGGCTACATGCACTCAGTTATGCTCGTCTCCTTTTCTAGGTTTAAGTGTGGGGGGGGGTCCACGCATTTACTGAATAATTACGAAAAAGGGACGAGAAAGAAAGGGGAAAAGGGACGAGAGTGAAAGAACACATGTCCATAACCAGTCAGTAAATGCGTAGCCCCCCCCCCACACTTAAACCTGGAAAAGGGGACAAGTGTGAACGAACGTATATATAAGTATATACGTATATATACGTAATTATACGTGGTTTCAACAAAATCGGAGGGTTTACCGATTTGGAACTTTATCCTCAAGAACTAAGAAAGTGGTATAGTGCCGAGAACCAGTTATGCAAAAATGCAACAAAAATACAGCGTGAACAAAAACGCAACTTACTGTTATACCACTATTACGCACTATAACGGAACTATATCGCATTATTACGCGTGAACTGTAGGGAGTAATATTTGAATGAATTCCGCTACGAGTTCTTATCGTAGGTATCTGATAGTCAATCGAGTTGTTCGCTAGAAAAACCATCTAAGTCGACTTAGGTTTTGGCACAAAATCGTGAAAAAAACCTTTCAAAATGTGTTTTTACAAACCAGAATAAATTTTTAAAACAGGTAACTTATACAATATGGAGATACACTCTTGCACGTTGAAATGAAAGAATGAAATTGAATATTTTAACTATACAACAATTTTAAAATACAATAATGATAAGATCGACTTGGATGGTTTTTCCAGATACCGCCATATTTTTATGTTTATTCGAGAAATCATAAAAAATTTTGCATCATTATTTATTTATATACTCTTTTATATTACCCTTTACAAATTTCTGTCACTAATATCACCCTAGTATATTTTCGAGAGTTTTAATACTTTATCATTACATTTCTTGTGGCTAGTGTTGAAAATTTCTACTAATTTTTTAAGATTTGAACATTTTGTTACATTGCTGAACTCACCCGCGGCTTGACTCGGATTGCGGAACGCGACATAAAATTCAATAATGCGTACTTAAAAATGAATGAATTGCTCCGGAATTCGACATACCGATGGGTCCTAAAAGGAACTATGCAATTTGCAGCGACATATAGAAAAGACGTATCTGGCACACTCTATACTGAGTGCACTCGAACTCCAAAGATACGAGAATCTCGGGAGTCGAGAACTCCAGACATACGAGCGTGAAAGGGGCTCCCACTCCTGCGACATTTAGATTTCGGTGGTAATGCGTGAGAACGCACACAGGCCTACTGCGCACATGCGCGCGTATGCGATTCGCAATGAACCAACGTCGAATTCAAAACAGCGCGCATTCGCGCGCGCCTCACTTTCAACTAGGGTGGAAAAAATTCCGCTCGCTCCATTAGAGTCAGGGCGCTCGTATCTGTGGAGTGCTCGTATGTCCGGAGCTCGTATCTTTGGAGTTCGAGTATATATAAATGTCTATATACTTAGTATAGAGAGCTCTAGATACTGCCGCCGCGAGTTGCGTAGTTTCTTTTAGGGCACATCGATGCTTAGTGTTAGAATGTCATATATGATGGAGAAGAGTTCTCCAGAAGAACACATAAATCGACATAGGTGGTTTTTCTAGAGAACTTTCAAGTAGAAAAAATTTTTACATTTGTGTAGAACTTTTTGAACTTCATGATATAAAACATGAACATAATAATAATATAATTATAATAATAATCACCATACAATTAGAATCGCCGCGTGGATCATCGCAATAGCAATTTAAATGATAAAATCTCTCTTCTAATTCCAGTAGTACTCCACAGTAGACGTTTTATAATATTTTATCAAATCTATATCAACTAGCTTGGAAATATAGACTTAATTTTTACCTATAATAATTAAAGATAAATACACATAATTTACTAAATGTGTTGAAAACACAAATTTTATTTCTCTTGGTTTTGATACATGAACTTCAAATCTCATTAAAAAAAAAAGCATTTTCTTTTCAATTTGTGAAAGCGTTGCAATTTTATTCTACTTTAATAAATTTCTGTTGTTGCTTAGAATTTCTAAGTTATTTTCGAACAAGTAGCATTATAGTACTGCACCGATCTAGATTGAATCGAGTTCGAAAGGTCGTCCTACTTTAGACATTATCTCAGGGGAACAATTTCGGGTTCAGGATCCAGTGATGTGCCAGTGTATATATGTGGAGCAAGATGCGGAAAAGTATAGTGTCCAAGATCTAATATCGAAAGGAAACTAGGGACTCGCGTAAAGTGCAAAACGAAGTTGGTAACAGAAGTGCAACCGTTCTATCGCTGAAGCGAAACGATTCAAGATACACGAATTTACTTGAAGTCCAGACCCGGCAGAGTTCTTCGCTTTTGTCGTTTCGCCATTGAATCCCGCCCAGATAGGGATGTCGGCAAATCCTTTCTTCCTTATTTCACATGCTATTTTGTTCTGAATCCGAAAACGATTTGCTGGTTGATACGTGCAAGTATTGCCGAGAAATTGGATTTTTTTTCTTCAGAAATTAAGGAAATTTAAAATTGATTCCTAACAAACGCATGTATTTTTATATTAAGTTCTGAAAACGTTTTTTAATCATAGTATGAAATTCTGTAGATAAATCTCTTAACTAATGGCACTCTGAGACTACGGGGCGAAAAACAGGAGTTCATACGGTTCACATAAAAATCATACGATATGAAAGTCTGAAACTAGGCGTAAACGTTCCTCATGACGCAAGTTTAATCTCAAAAAATCTGCCCACCGCGCGGGCACATTCTCATCACGCGCTCTGCGCGCGGCTCGCTTCGCTCGCAAGTTTTAGCACACCTGGGACACGCGACTGTTTGTTCTCACGCTTCGCGCTCGATTATATATTTACCTCGCGCTACGCGCTTGGTTTTTGTATTTCCCCCACATTTGTGCACAGACCTTTTGAAATGAAAGGTCAAAGCATCGACAACTGTAATTTGGTGATTATGAATTATCTTTTCTTAAAGCTCCTTCGGCTTTAACGAACACATTCTCATCACGTATCTCGTGCTTCGCACTCGATTTTGTCTAAAATGCGAACTTGACCTTTACCTTTACCGTGCGCATCCCATTCGTCAATTAAAGTTTCAGTCTATTTCGAGGCTATTTTTTGGTTCGTATTATTAATTGTTTAAAAGGTACGCACAACTACCACCTTTATGCGAGAAATTCATTTTGCGAGTCGAATTCATGTCCAAATTAAATAGTTAGTCGTCATAGGGTAGAGAGTCTAGTTATAACGTCACTTCCACCAAACTTCGGTTAATTAAGAGGGCGTGTGAGGACAGATCTGGTACCGAGAGTCTTAGTTGTTTGGGGTTTAATACTGAGGTCCTCAGCCTTCATCAGTGTAGTATTAGATGGGAGCTCATATGCTCCAATCTACCCATTCCCGGCCTTCCTCTAGGTACGAAGACAAGAAACTTATATATACATAATTTTTTTTCACCTCAATTTTCACGATCTTGTGTCTTGTGTGGTTTTTTCCAAAAATTAAATTTTTCATTTTCAATGCTTTTTTACGATTGAAACAAAAACAATGCGACGTAGCAAAAACAAACTTATAACGACTTTGTAGATCTTTTTTGAATGTACAATTTTTTTCAATGCATATTTTCTCGTGTCTTGTGTAGTTTGACTGCAAAATGTAGTTTTAGATTTTTCGTTATTTTTTTGTGCGGTCGAAATTTGAATTTTCGATTTTTTTTAAATTCAATAAGTTATTATGACATTCCTGTAGGGTGTTCAAAAAGCAACGTTTCTCTCATCTCGACTTTTTTTCACATCGTGCGTCGTTTGGGTTAAAATTTTCATTTTTTTTTTTTTGCATTTTGAAAGTTCTGTAACTCTGTTAATTTTTATTTATCAAAAAAAGTTACTAGGAGAAATTGTTTGACTTTTTAAGTACAACGAATAACGGTACACAAAATTATTAAATCTTGAAAAAAGTGGTTTCAAAAATTTCCAAAATGCTCTAACTTTTTGAGTTTTCATCCAAAATGTCTGGCTAATGAACTTTACCTTAATGTTAATTCTTTCGAAAGTTTTAGTGCTGACAAACTAAAAATCTACAGGCACACAAACACACACACGCACACACACAGACAGACACATTGGCGAAAACCTGTTTTTCGGGTTTAGAAAGTCTCAAAACGTGGACATTTGACATAAATGAGGGGCGTGGGTCAAATTTTACACAAATCTCATATCTTCTCTGATGAGAATGTAAAAATGGTATGTTCATATCGCAGTTTTTTGTTATTTATTCAAAATAAATATCAAAAAGAAAGTGTGAATGAGGAAGTCTGCGTTACCAAAATCACAAGTTTCTTTGACACTTCCATTCAATATTTAGCTGCACCCGTTTTTTGATAGAACTCGAAGATTCTATTTTATCCATAAAAAAAAGTCTGAAAAATAGAAGAATCCTATTTTTAGCATAAAAGCGCGAGACATGGAAGAGAATCTGAATAAATAATCGTAGCTTTTTATTGTCAGAAAGCTTAGAAAAATGAATATACATTTACAAATGTCGGCCTACAATCGAGCGCCAAGCGTGAGTGTCACGATGAAAATGTGTGCTGAATTTAATTCTCTCATGTTGCCCGAATATATTAACTGAGAAATGAAAAAAATTGATTGAGCTCTTTTTTTGGAAATTTAAATTTTGATTTTATGAGATTTTTTTTTTCTAACAAAAAATTCTAATTATGTGTTCACTATGATACATAATATATGTAGTAAAAAATGTTCTATGAGCTTTTGTGACAAACGGAAATTGGGTCTTCTATAGAGGTTTCTGTAGCCCAAATAGCGTTTTTTTGTCCCTAAGGTTATTCAAAGTTCTTACAATTATGTATTTATCAAATATGCTGTAAAAAAATCTCCCATAAACGTTTGTGTCACACAAAAAACTGAGTGTTCTATAGAAGCACAAATAGGGCTCCAAAGGCCTATATAGAAGCACTTTTTTAATACTATAAAATTGTTTATAAAATAGAAAATCATTTTTCTTGAACAAAATATATTAAGGGAAGGATTTTCCTAGGTTCTGTACAGTTAATTCAGTTGAAAAAAAAACCAAATATGCGGTCTGAATTAATTCTGAATTGTGAAATAATAGGGTCAGTGTTCATTCATTCACAATGATAATATGAAAATATACCCCCCCCCCGACCTGAGTCAACAGTGAGCCATGTACACTTCATGAATTTATGTCTGCATGTCTTTCAAAGTTGAAACTTACGCTCCAGCAATCTGTGGCGGCCATATTTTCTCCCTAGTAACGTTCACTTCTCTACCCGGAGGTTGGTACTAGTGAGATCGCAAGGCAAACGCACGCACGGTGCGGCGCGATGCTGAATAGGTTGAGACTAAAGTGACCATTGGTCCTGTATTTCGCAGGGCAGTCCCGCATTTGAGTCATGTGTCCTGCGAAGGTAAAAGTCCTGCAAAACGTCCTGTAAAATTCAATTTTTTTCGAAACGTCCCACAAAAGAGTTTTCTATCTTCTTCGAGGCTTTTGAGTTTCTCTCTAGGTTCTCGACCAATCAAATTTGAGATTTCAACATTGCGAGTAATATATATTTGAATAAATGTGTTTCATGCCTCAAGCCTTTCTTAGTGTAAACATATTGAATCTGACCGCCCCCCCCCCCGCCTAATCCTACCGTTAGCGTCCTGCATTTGAGCGTTTCAAATATGGTCACTTTAGTTAAATTTGGAATCACCATGTAGTGCGCTGAAGACGGCCCACGGACGTGCCGTCTGCGCACGAACACGTAACGCCAACCAATCGCGTGCAACCTTTCGTGCTACTGCGGTCCGATCGGAGACGCACGCAAGTACGTCGCTACCTACGCCAGTGCGTGACGCACTGAGTAAATACCGCCATGGACTGCAGTAGCACGACAGGCTGCAGGCGAGTTGTTGGCGTTAAGGTTTTCGCACATCAAATGCCGCTGCCGTGCTCTGGGACAGGGACTGGGACAGGGGAGAAGATGGACATAGGGATGGGAGGGGACTAACCGCATGCTTCCTAACTTGGGCGCGGGGATTGATGATGATAAGTTATAAGGGCGAGTTGACCATGTTGGTGTGAAAAGGCAATGGGAGTAAGTGAGAGAAGGAGAATATTCTGCTCTTTCCAGGCCTATACGACTGTGTGTAATAGAAATTGCCGAAGAGTGGACTTGGCCAGGGCACAGAGGGGTGTAGATTAGTCCAGAAAGTGGTGGTAGGTGGCGCAAATTGTTTGAAGATGAGGGACGTAGAGAGGCAAGAGGATTGCGCATTCATGAAAGTAATATAAAAGTGAGGTTATGTTTTGTTTTGGCTTACGTGTGTGTGAAAATTGCATTGATGAGAAATTCTGGAATTAACACATAAAAAGTACGAAAAACATATTTGTAGTCATTTTTACATATTTTCTGTTTAGTACATCCTGGATTTTGCATTAATTATTTAATTTATCTTGACTTGAAAATTTAATTTAACGCACTCAAACCGTCAATGTATACATACATACGCATTAATACATGCTCACAGAGTCTTAGTTACTAAAACGGTGGTAGGTGGCGCTGAATTCCACCATTTCTTTTACACACAGTCGTATAGGCCTGGCTCTTTCTCTCGCAATACCAGTTTAGCACACCAAGATGGTAGACCGCCCCTTTCGTTACTTTAACCACGTTGCGACATGCCTAGTCTCCTCCTATTCCTATGACCATGGGGAAGAAAGACCGGCCATCTAACTGTACTGTGGCGGCTTCACTTCGCGCGTGGAGAGCATCAGTAGTAGTAGTCAGAGCGCAGTCAGCCAGCCGCTACTACTGAGGTTCCACAAACACAGCTACAGAGTGGCGTCATATATTTTATTTTACACCACATATTTTCACATCTCTATCAATCTGAAGATCAAATATTTTAAATCTAAGTAGTGTAAGTGTGGGTATTACTGCTGAAAAAAAATCAAGACGACTTTTGAAGGTAAAAAACAAGTTTTAGAATGAGAAATTCGTTACGCATTAATTCGTGAAGCAATATTTGTTATTTAATTAGTAGAATTCAGTCGCTAAAACGTGTAAAGAAATTAGATTTACTTGAAAAATGCAAATCTGAAGAAAATGGTTCATGCAGATATGACTGCGGGTTTGCATGAATTACTGCGCATCAACTACTGCGGTTACCCAATTACTGCGCTTGTAATACTGCTATCTTACTGAGGTTTCGTAACGGGAAACCCAGATTTGCAGCAATGACATATCCAGCTGACTAGATCGTTTTCCCCTTCGGTACTTAGTACTGTTGCAGGCCCAGGTTTTTTGTCTGCATATTTATTGAATTTTTTTGCTCTTATAGTTCACTCAGGAACTGTATACTGAAGTCCTACATTCTTCTTTTTCCTGGTTGCTCGCACTTTTTTTGGCATAGATTTCTTTCTTTCAGGTTTCAACGTTTTTGATCACATAAATTCAAAATCATTTGGGTAAAAGACACACTGCGACACTGACAGGCATTGCCATTGGCGACTAAGTAAGGTCAGTCTTGAGGTTATGATATAGCGACTGGAAAACCGCAGTATTACATGCAGCAAGGCAAATCCTGTGCCAAATACTGATTTAGTAAAAAATATATTGAAATACGTATTTCTTGTATTTTAGCATGCATTTTGAGAAAAATTATATATTTTCTTTATTGAAAAAAATATTTCAATAAATATTTACTTTCCCGAAAGGAAATTAGAATAAGTTTTTCAGAACGTATTCATGACCCACCTACAAATCTAAGGAGTAAAACTATCAGTATTGGAAGCATGCGAGATTTGAATTGCAACAAATTAGTTGAAGACATAATAACTGGAGTTAATTCATTGATGATAATTAAAAATATATCACATAATAATTTTATGAATTGCTTCAAAGCATTATATACATTCAAACCATTCTAAATCATTATTTATCTTTGAAACTGCAGTAAAAAGAGCATCCGCAGTAATACCCACATTTACCCTATGTTCATTTATAGCAGCGGGATGTTCTGAAGAAAATCAAAATAATATAATGGTTTGCGGGCTATCATATACTATAGTCTTCGTTAGTACAAAATTCAGCTAGTAGATCAATTAGTCAAATTTCCATCATCATCATCATATCATTAGGCCATTTCCCTTTCGGGGTAGGCGTAAATTGCTCGGTTGGAAAGTAGTAGTGTGTAGATGGGTATGTAGGTATAGGGTAGATAGGTATATAGGTGTAAGATATAGATATTTTAGATTGATCTAGAATTCTCGTGTCATTTATTTAAATAGGACGTTCGTTCCGCAGGACTTCTCCGACCCAGGTTGCTGATCAATCTCTCTACCTATCATCCCACCTGGAGAGCCTCACAAAGTTGTTATGTGTGGTTCCCCATTTTGGCCCATTAGTATCCAAGGTCTTTGTTTCAGGCGTCATTCACATCAATTCAGATAAACAGTGTATGTAATATATTATAAGATAATAAAATCCTCATTATGATTATATGTAGACGTCCGCATCAAAATGGCCTATATTGTTGGTATGGAGTGACGTACAGGGCCACATAGCCAGAGGATTTTTGAAGTTGAAACTTCGAAAACGCGTTTTTCGATAAAAACTTTGGGCATGAGTATAGTGCCAATAGAATTGGTATAGGTCATATAGTGTTATCCTATACTTGAACCCAAAAATAATCATTATGACCATGACTTAAGGAAAGGCGAATATCATTCTCCGAAAATAGAACCCGCTATAAGACCCCTTTAAGTGCAGACGTCCACATATATGTGGAAATATATGCCCGTAAAAAATTGTATTTCATTCTGGAAATGCACCAAGTTTTTCTATTGTTGTTGTATTAGTTTAAGAATGATTTAGTCGACCTTTATGCTGTAACTCTGTAAAATGTACCATCTAGATTTGAAAAATCATATTCTCGTGTGGTGAGGATGCATACATGTGTCCCTACATTGCACATAAATTAAAATGTAAAAAAATATTTCATTTTACTTATCTCAAATTTCGCATTATTATTTTGATTGGTAGATTTATATTCGTCGTGGGTGAAATATGGCATAATAGTGCCACCAAGCAGGTGAGGTATGTCGAGAGAAGCCATGAGAGCTGTAAAACTTTTCTACACATCCTTGTCTTCGACATATCTCTGCTGCGCAGCATTATGTGCGATATATTTCTTCTTTGTATCATTACGTGTGATATCAGTTTAATGTACAGAAATATGCTCAATATAACTGTACTATGTATACCTATCCACAAATTAACTTTACTGCGCAGCATTACATGCAATATAACACTACTGCCCATCTTTATTCACGATATAACACTACTGCCCATCCTTATTTACGATATAACTCTGCTGCGCATCATTGTGCACGATATAGCTCTACTGTGTATCCTTATCTACGATAAAACTTTACCGCACATCAGTATCTACGTTAGAACTCTATTGTGCATCAATGTGTGTGAAGTCACCCTACTTCACAGCATTTTATGCGATATAACTCTAGTGCACATCTTTACATACGGTATAACTCTACTGCGCAGCATTATATGTGATATAACTCTAGGGCACAATATTATGTGGAATATAACTCTACTGCGCAGTCTTATTCAACAAATTGCATTATTGCACAGTTCTCAATCCCATAACTGAACATGACCTAAAATGTTTTGCTGAAGACTGCACGGAACATTTTCCGACAAACCACCGTTAAGGAGCGTCTATTAATTATGAAATGGTCAATATTTTTATTCTTATATCCCCTCCCCTCCTTTTGCTTTATTAGAACACTTTAGCTAGACATTTAAAATTTATATTGGGTGAGAAATACCACTAAGTCACTTGCGGAATTCTAGACACTATGATTTCGTCCGTAACATTATTTTTTGATTAGAGATGCGGCTGGTGAGACATGCCGCAGATGTGTCAAATCGGTTTCGGGAAACTTTTCACACTCTTGCCACTGTGGCGGGAGACCTTCAATTTTTATAGAAGAGCCTTAGGGAGACTTGCAGCTTAAGAGACAAGCCCCATGTGTGACAATTGCGTAACGGAAAGCTTGCCGTAAAATTGGGAATCTGCTGGGGAGAGGTGCTGCAGATTTTACAAACCGCGCGCAGATGTGACATTCCGTAGATGTGACTTACCGCATATGTGACTTGTCGCAGGGAAAAAATACAGCGAAGAGACTTTCCGCATGTGACTTAATATGGACTCTTACATTTTTTAAATCGTCAAAAGATTGAATCCTCGAGAAAAGTACTTGATGCATATTTTCATAAATAAACATTAAATGATCCCAAAGAAGTAGTCGAAATTCGAATAAAAGGCCAGTTCTTTTTTACCTTTATTTTCAAAAGTCAAATATTCGTTTAATCAAACAAATGTTGTGATCAATGAAATGGGCGTGAAAAATCCTATAAAAACTGAAGTAGACAAAATTTTTATTAGTGATATTAAAAGAAATACAAATTTCTGAAAATGATATTAACCAGAAAAAAATCTGACCCCCTCCACCTCGGTAAATATTTGTCACAATGGACAAATTTTGTTCCCATAAAATTGACTTTATTTTTTAGGTGGGATCCCTTCAGAAATAATGTCCCATATACTTTATCCAAAAACACATTACTTTCCTTTTCCATTTCGTTTATCACCTATTTTTCATCCAGTTTCCGTTCTATATAATCACTATCCTATTTCATTTCCGTTTTATTTGACTTTCCTTTCTTTACCTCCGATAATGTCTCCTTTAATGTATTTCTAATCTTTCTTGTAGATTCGCTTTGATTGCAGTTGTGGCTATCCACTAACTCTACTTTTTTCATTTTCCTTAGTAGTCCCTTGTAGTTCCCATCTAAAGCTGTTAATTAATTTACGTTCTGTACTTAAACAATCTTTTTACGCAATCTAAGTTTCCGTTAACTCTAAAGAAGCGATGTTTTTGTTACAAAAATCCAAAGAATGATCTTTTGAACACATCTGCGAGTTCTTGTACCTTTTTTCTATTCTTTTTCTTTCTTTTACTCTTACTTTTATAATTGTTACCCTCTTTAATTCTTCATGTTCCCCTCACTCTTCGATCATATCTTTTCATCCCTACGAACTTCTTTCTTGCCACCATTTTACACATTCGTCTACGTATCCCTGTTTATCATCTGTATTTTGATGCTGTCTTTCATTTTTCCCTTCTTTTATTTCTTTTTTCCACCCACTTCGGGCTCTAATCTCTTTGATTACAATTTCGAATTTCGTCCCTGCTTTTTACTTCTACTCTCTTATTTAACTCTCTGTCCCTCGTATGCTGGTTTTAATCAATCTTCCCTGTCTACTTCTTTCATTGGCTGAGCATCCTCCTACTCTTTGAATCCTTCGACCATTACTCTTCAGCAACCTTATAAGCATTATTGTATTTGTCTTTAATGAGCTTGTCTTACAAAATTTATATCTAATGTTTTTTTATCATCTCTTTCTCTTGTTCCGCATTGATATTTTGACTGAATCACCTTCACTATGTAGCCTTAACCTTGATCCACGTACGTTATCCCAACCTGGTTTATTTACTGCTGGTCCCTATCTCCCTACACTGATAGAAAGAATCGTTTGCGGCAAACGAATGGTTCGTTTGGAAAAAAATGGAGGTGACTTTGACAGAGACGAATATTCGTTGACTATTAACAAATGCGTATTAACTGTTCATATCTCATGTATGGCGGGAAGTGCATCTCAAACTCGTGATGACCTCTTTTGGGCGACCTGAACGTTCGGCGTCACTTGTGCTGGTACGACCACAACGGAACTCAGTAAACCTTTTCTTAACCATTTAAATTGATGGTGCAGAGTTCGCCATGTATTTGTCAAGCCTTTCCTTAGTTTCAGTGATGGTTTTTTACGCAAAAAATTATGCTTAATCAGCACACGAAATTCACTTTTTTCCATTTTCGTTAACATCCACGAGGTTCTCTTTTGAGTGGCTATCAAACACAACATAAATGACCCAGCTTGCTCAAAATTTAACAGTAGTCTATTCATAGATGGCGTTGACGGGATCAGTGGTGCATTTGAAGTTACTGCGCAAAAAAATTCAAAAAGTAACTGACTTATCAAACAGCCCTCGTATAAATAACAAATAGTCTCTCTCGATCGAGTTTGGTGGATCTAATTTTGAGCCAGTTGATTTTTTCTTTGTGCACGTTGACCTTTCGATTAACGATTAGTTGTTGCAACTCCTGTGATGACACAAAGTCTGTGGTTTGCATTTTAGTGACCTCAAATTAAAAAATTTCTTTTTTTAATTCTTTGATAATGTCTATCCAATGATCCGGGTCATTGATGATCTCGTGCAATTTGCGCTCTATCTCAATCAATCCGAAATATCTATCACAGCTATTATAGCTATGCCCAGATGAAAAAATTTCTGTTTGATCGAATCGACGCTGCTTGAAGCCAAGACGTGCTTCAATAAAAGTGTGACTTTTATGTTTGGATTCTGACCCCCGCATGAATCGGAATAAAGAATGATATGCTTTGTTGCTTCCTTGATGTGATTTTTCCAATGAATCTACAAACACGAAGCGATCTCTTGTGCTCCTCTCCCAGCAGCATTTCCCGACCAGATGTACATATAAGCCATAAGAAAGTGTTGATAATTGTAATGGTTTCTTGCGGTTATTTATGTAAAGTTATCACATATAATTGACTGAATTACCGTAAATTATCGTCAAAGACCGAAAATTTATGGAAATGTTTAAAAATAAATTTTGGGTAATCTATGGTAAGTTGCCATATTTACCGGTAAAATTAACATGAATGATCGAAAATTTACGTGAATTTCCGGAAATTTATGGAGATTTAAAAAAATTAACTTTTGGGTTATTTATCGTAAGTTACCATATTTACCGGTAATATTACCATAAATGAACGAAAATTTCCATCAATTTCAAGAAATTTATGGAAATTTTTAAAAACGAATTTCGGGTAACTTATGGCAAGTTACCATATTGACCTGCAAAATTACCATAAATGACCGAAAATTTTCATAAATGTCCGGAACTGTATGAAATTTTTTAAAATGAATTTTGGGTAATTTATGCTAAGTCATAATATTTACCGGTAAAATTACCGTAAATGACTGTAAATTTTCATGAATTTCCGGAAAGTTATGGTAATTTAAAAAAAATTAATTTTGATTAATTTATGGTAAGTTACAGTTTTTACCGGTAAAATGACCATAAATGACCGAAAATTTCAATAATTTCTGCAAATTTGTAGACATTTTTAAATTGAAGTTTGGGCAATTTATGGTAAGTTATGAGATATCATTTTTGACCATTTGGAACAGGTTAACATAAATTTCATGCTTTTTTATTCAAAGTCTAGTATGGACTGAAATCATGACTGTATTTCGAGAAATGTCTGAAATAATTCATTTGTTATAAAAAAAATATCGTATGCGCCAAGGGAGAGAGGCACTTTTTCTCCCTCTAGGTGCATAATATACTAATATGCCTTTTTGCTGTACTTCATCTGCAATGCATAAATTGTACGTTGATAATTGCCTTTTGTAGAACGCGATGTTCGTTGTCAAAGAAAGAAGTTGTCAGAACCTTTTGTAAAACAAATGTCAGGACCATTGTGTCATCTGATGCGTTTTCAGTGTCGCGCTTGAATTCACCAGCTATTTTACGTTTTAACACTTGATGATCACTCTGCAAATATTCGAATTTCTTCCTGTCTTCGACAGATAAGTCTTTGTTCTCCAAATTGATCTTCACTGTAAAAACTAGGATTCGATTTAGAACTCAATTTGGTATTGAAACAGTTCACGCAACAAAAAAATTGCACTTCAGTTTGATCCGCCAATCTAATAAAAGAAGGTCGATTTGAGGGTTGAAATAGGCTCAAAATGAGAATCATCTGTCGACAAGTAAATTTGATCAAACAAATTCTAAACTGTCAAGTTAAGAAACCAACGTAACTCCGAAATGGCATTTCAATGTTGTGAGCGCTCCAACTGTTAGATCTTTTTGACCTTTAAATTCACTCAATACTGAAATTTTCAGTCCATGTCAACTTAATGCTACGTCGGTTTCTAAGATCCTGTTAAGGACTAACTTTGAAGAAGAAATGTTAAATTAGGGTTATGTCCCAAAATATAATCATGATACGTTCAAAAATGGTATAACCCTCAAATCAACTGGTTTGTATAATTTTGATTAATTATGCATTATATATATATAATTATGCATTCAAAATCTCACAAGTTAATTTTTCATTCTATATTAACTTGTCCAGAAAATTTGCATGTCCAAAAAATCTGAGTGCCCGTAAATATCTGCAATTTTCAACAGTGATGAGAAATATACATTGTAAGACCTATGTTGTAGATTCTTGGAGAAGAAATAAAAAAACATTCAAAAAAATAATGTACAAACCCGTGCCCTTTGATTTTGTTGAAAGACAAGAAATCAATTGAAAATTGATTTTCCACTTTCAAATAAAACCAGTTGGCTTCAATTTATAACAAATCAATAAAAATTTCAAATACAACAATCCAACACCACAAAAATTATGATGATTTGATTTTCGCAAAAGATTTTCCTTTTTATACGATTTTTCCGAATTTTTAACAAAAAGACAATTGCCTATTTGTTTGATCGTCACTATGTGAAACGAGGGAGTGCGATTTAAATTCCGAATACCGAACAAAACTTTTTGAATTTTAACAAATGAATGATTGAAATTTTTCTGAAATGTCGTTATGAAACTCTTGACAGGAATTTCTTGTATGAAAAACTGCTATCTGAAGCAAAAACTTTATCAATAGTACATTTCGTACAAACCTGATAGTAAAAACCTTTTCTCATTGAAAAAATGTTTTTTACATCATTTAAATCTAGAAGAAATTCTGTATTTTTTCACATTAAAAAAAATATTTTCTCTACAAGAATGGTCAAATGATGATGATAAAAGTCAAACAATTTTATTATTACTATTAAAAGTAGTAATATAAAATCCTCAAGTTTTGATGATTTTTTTATTGGTAACCTGGACTAAAATTTTATATTTTTTTAAATATCTTTTTTTCATTCAAACGAATGCCTTTGGTCGAAACCATCATCAGGCAACAAAGATATTGCATACAAAATAATATAAAATTATTACAATTAATATTATCGAATATAATCCAAACGCATTTATAGTATGTACTACAAATTACTAGTAAATAATATAATGATAATCATACCTTCTTATGAACTTATTCGTAAATAATTATAAAGAGCTAAGAGCGTTCGGCTAATATGTACTTATTAAGGCAGTCTACGAATTGATTATGGCTAATGATTTGCATATCTAATTGCATGTTAGATCTTTTGTGCATTAAATTCATATGATTGCACATCACAAAAATAGGTGAGTTAAAACCAATCATTGAGTCTGGCAACGGTAAATAGAATGGAACAACGTGTCTAGCAGACAATCTTGGAGCTTTAAATTGAAGACCGTTTATTAGGAAAGGCGAGTCTATATAATTTCGCATGAGCTTTAATAAAAAATAGCAGCATGCGAAACTTCTGCGTTCAGAAAGCGTAAGCCATGAACCCTGTTCGCACAATTCTAGATAGTTTGACCCACGATTCGGATACACTCCGTCTTTTTTCAGAGAAAGGAATTTTAAAAACCTTTTCTGGACTAATTGCAATTCATTGGCATATTTTTTTAACATAAGATTCCATACCTGAGCTGGATATTCTAGTTTTGATCGCACGAATACAATATACAGTGTACTCATTGTGTTGATATTTTAAAAAATTTTACAATTACGAGTTACATATCCTAGTGCCCTAGAAGCAGCCGCAGCAATTACACGTACATGCTCAATAAAAAGTAGGTGAGAGTCGAATATCACACCGAGATCTCTTATCTTGAGTACCCTTTAAAGAAAAATGTGACCTATCTTGTACTCGCATTTTATTATATTTATGTGTCTATGAAATGTCATTGCTTTACATTTCTTCGCATTGATCGGTATCAAATTGGTTTTACACCAATCCACTAAAATATCAAGGTCCCTTTAGCGCTCCCTAGCATCTTCCATATTCCTCATTATCCTGAAAATTTTTATATCATCTGCAAATATTAATATAAATGAGTTGATATTACCCTCTACATCATTTACGTAAACAATAAAAATGGGGGATGCCAGGGTAGCTACTTGAGGTCCACCAGACGTCGGTGAATATGGATTCGAAATAATGCCATGGTACTGTACCCTATGTTCTCTGTCTATCAGATAGTCAGATAGTCCGATAATAATAATACGAGGTTGATTGGAATATTTGTAGATAGGAGTTCACGTTCGGTTATACTATGTTCAACTTTGTCAAAGGCCTTCGATAAGTCAGTATAGATGACGTCTACTTGGAAACCTTTTCGCATTGCTGAATCAACAATTTGAGCGGAGCAAGATAGATCTGTTACACATGAAAGTTTGTGCATAAAGCCGTGCTGAGCATCATAAATGAATGTCGATATGAATCTTTGCACTTCATCCTTCACCGCAAACTCGAAGACCTTTGCGAAATTACTCAGTATTGATACTGGCCTATAGTTAGTCAAATCATATTTATTGCCCGATTTGTATACGGGAATAACTTTTGCCGATCTCCATCTTTTAGCAAATTTTCCAGTTACTAGTGATAAGTTGAAAATAGCCTGTAATGGATTAGCTAATACACTTCATTACACTATCGATGCTCAAGAGGTAGGGTTCTGATTGGGTATTAATGATAACCGCATTTAATTCATTTTTTGGAACTTTAAGATAGTCGGAATCATATTTGTAGCATGACTGGATAGTATCATCCTTTTGCTTGTTATTGCACACACTCACTAAGTGATGAGCAAATTGATCAATTATTTGATTTGTATTATTTATTAATTTCCCATTATAAATTATTTCCTCTGAAAGAAAACTTGCACCACCTGACTTGTTAATAAACCACCAAAATGCATTTGGTTCATTGATCAAATTAGTTTCTTTTTTCTCTATATAATTTTGGTAATCTGCTTTCATCTCTACTTTTATAATTTGAGATAGAGACTTAGTTTGATCTTTTATGAAGTCTGACTTATTTATTTTATAATTACGCGAAAATTTCTTTTTTAATTCAATGTTAATTATCAACGATTTTGAATACCAATTTGGGTATACATCCTTGTTGGATGACATAGGATAGAATTTATGAACAAATAAATCAATGGCTAAATTAAATTTCTCACCAAATGAATTGCAAGCTTCGTCTGGGTTTTTTTGTTTATGAATATCTGTCCAATCAATGTTGAGTAAGTGAACGTATAATCCTGGTGGATTACATTTTTTGTAGTTGTAACTTATGTCCTTGACTTTATATTGATTAGAGCAGGATGGCACTTTTGCATGCAAACTACTTTTTAGCTGCAATTTTATATATAGAGATGGATGGTAATGATCTTCTGGTACTATTGCTATTCAAGCGCGATCAACTGTGCAGTTCGTGTTCGAAAATACCAAGTCCAAGCATTTTCCGCTTCTGTTTACTGTATAATTATATTGTTTAAGATCAAATGTAGCTAGACACTCATCGAATAACGCAGCTTTAATGTCATAATTTCCGATGTTTTGGTAGACAATATAATTTGGAATATTAAAATCCACCAGTATAATTAATTGTGAATTTTGCAAATAATTAATATCTTGCAACGAATTGTAGATCGATTTGATGTTTTGGCTTGTCAAGTCAGGCGGCGCATAAAGTAGAATTAAATTAAGACAAAAGTTGTTCGCTTTTATTATTGTTCCGACAATATTTACATTCAATTTTAAGTCATGAATACTAGACAGATCAATCTGCGTTACTCTGAGGATTTTTCGTATACCAAACAGTACTCCCCCCCCCCCTTCTATCTGCCCTATCATCTTTAAAAATTGTGAAATGAGGCGACCTGAAAATCTCATTAGACGTTACTTCTGGTTTTAGCCATGTTTCGGTTAATGCAATGCAATCATAATTAGTAATATCAGGGAATGATGACGTGAAATTTAGTTTAGTCTTCAAACCACGCGTATTCTGGTAATAAATTTTGAAAGGATACTTAAATAAAGGATGGAACTTTCTGTTACCGGATTTGTTGATTTGTTTCGATGTTGCGTCGTGTCGTTGTCGCTGATGATCACCGGAATTGACCTTCGATGCACAATGCGAAGCCCCGTTTCTCCCCTTTGAACTCTCTGCTGTAGCTCCACCACAACTTGACGATACTCGATTTGTTGCAACTTGGTTTTTCTGTAGCAACACGAATCATTTTGTATTGCTTGTGATTCTGTAGTTTGAGCTTGCTGTTCGAAATGGCGCTGAACATTTTGACGGCTGCTTCTCTTGACTGCATGATAACATTTAGAGGCCTTGGTTTCAGCAGAGCCTGTGAAAATTGACCCAATCAAAAGAGTTTAATTATCAAATCTGGAGTTGCAATTACAGATATGAATTTTAAATAATCTTCGACCGTTTCTAGATCTACCTGGTCATCATGGCAATTGTCTGCTCCAATACTCTCTTTTAAGTTGAAAAATATTAAATTTCGCTTTCTTTCTTCACGCTCTGAAGCTTCAACTAATAACTCAGTGACTGAAAAATGCGCATTAGAGAGATTCTGTTCAATTTCCAAGGTTTTTAATTCAAGGTCATCAGTTTCAACGCACCTGTTCCCTCTTGATAATCGTCCGCCTTTCTTTCAATTGCATGTTTTTTCTGCTGCAGATTCTAATCTGACTGTCAATATATTTACGTGGTGACTTGCGTCAAATGATCTTTTATAGCTATAACTTCTTCGGCCACTTTATCAACAGATTTTTGAATCTCTAGAATACTAGAGGCCATTTGTTCTTTGTTATGGTCTAGTTTCTCAGTTATCGATTTATTAAATTCATCCTTGAAGGGGGCCAGAATAGAGATCATTTCGTCGCTGACATTATTGTGAAGTTTTCCGGTATCTAAAAATTCTCGTTCACTTTCAACGTTAAGCTGGGAATTGAGCATATTATTTGTGACATCATTATTTTCGGCGCTTGGTGAATTAGGTCTCGACCCATAGCACCTCGCGAATCTTCCATCCTGTAGTGTTTTTGGTTTTTCCGCACAATCTTTATGATACTTGGATCGAAATCCTATGCACTCGACTGCATCACAATGTATTGGTTTCTTGCAGTGACCACGGGAACAGATGTTCGGCAGTCGCAGCTGATTCGTGCCTATATTTATATTCTCTGCCATCGTGTGTGTGGACATCAACTCACCGCACGTGCGCAATAAGGTTATACTATTTAAGAAATAATGTGTGTGTCACACCTAAACACCTATGCGGTTACCACATTGATTCACCTACAGCAACATAGGACTTTATTTTATAATTTTTTTTTGCTCTCAATTCCGGTCAATAATTATAAGAAGCTTGAATATTATGATGAGAGAAATCACTCGATTACAAGAAGGCACACAGACAGAAGGCAGAATAGGTCATAAAATCATCAAACCGAACGATCAGAAAGTGAGGTTATGCCTGGGCTCGTAAAAAATCACTCACATCTCGCTCTGTGAAATTGCACTATCATTTATTTATCAATTAAGGTAAGCCATTTCACTCTGCTTTCATACTCAATTCGTTTTTGACACCCCGGCACAACTTAATTTATAACGTATAAGCAAAGAACCGAGAACGATTGCCTGGGAACACTTTCCCATCAGTCGTCCATTGACCTTTTCTTAATGATGTGAAGGTATATTTTTTTAATCATTCCCAATAAGACGCAGTTTTGAAGAAATATTTTTGGGCTGTACGCCTTTGTATGCATAGACGTGAAAAGTTTAAATGTATTGCATTTTTCATTTGAAAACAGAAAATATTAGGGAACAACAAAACGACCAAGATTGATACGAAAGTGCTCTTGGATCCCCGACTATCAACACAATTTCAGGTTCAAGTATTTTTTATCTGGAAGGATTCTTTTAACTTGAAACTTCAAATAAATTATTTGTAGTAGCTGCTTTTGTTTTTACTTCCAGACTTTTACTGAATAATATCACTAAAACTAGAATTATATTTTTTTATGCTGGGAAATCTTATTAAAATTTAAATGTTTTTCAGTTATAATTATAAATCTGAAAGTAATAAATACTTTAAAATATCGAACAGAAATCACAAATTAAGTGAATAATTTAATTAAACATTACAATACTAGAATTCAAATTAATAAAATTTAAATTTGAATATTTGAAATAGACCTTTCTAAATCCGCCTACTCGTTGAATGTTTAAAACAAAAAAATAAAAATATATATTTCTCAGTTATTCCTGACTTTCGAACGAAATATCTTAGCTGAGATTTTGTCAACAAGATCCAAGTGCTTCGATGGCTCAATTAGTTAGGGCGTACGGTGATTTCGAGCTGCTGAAATGGAACGCCTACCCACGATTTTACAACACCTGCCTTAATAAGCGCGCGAAAACGGCTTTCGTGAGATAAATGCGCCGTAGAAAAGGATGCAATGAGCATAGGTCTCATTTGGCCTTGCAAGCCCCACATCACAGGGCCTTCTCAGGTCCTACAAGTGCTGGAAATGGAAATAAGCAGGACTAGTGAGGGCCATGGGAAGGCATGAATTGTATGGAGAGTGAGGCCTTCCTTGGACCTCCTTGGCCCTGCTTAAGTGCTACAATTTGAGGTCCAAAGCAGACCTAAAATTTCGACTTGATTCATTTTCGTTCTTTTTTTGCTTGAAAAAAAAGAATGATATTCACATTCAGAGATTCAGAAAGCCCCATGAAGATTAACACATATTTCCCACTAGAAAAAAGTCATTTTCGTGAATTTTATTTCGAATTGTCAATATTATGTGTACAGAAAAATTTATCTTCAGAATTAGCCATAGAATACAAGTGAGATTTTTTTTAATTCCACCCCCATAAGTCAGTTTCATAGGGTCCCAAATTAACCCCATAAGTGAAAAATTGGGTATTGTGAGTTTCTGGCGCTAACTCTTACTTGTTTGAGGGTTTTTTTTCAGTAAGCATTGTTTACAGAACATAAAATATCACTTTATAGTGATAATTAGAGTTTTAAATATATCTTTCAAACAATTTGTTATAGTTTATAGTAATTTTCTCTTAGAATAGAGTTAAAAAGTCACCATTTTATTTGACTAGTATTACTCTTAGAGGAGATAGTTAAAAACCATGATAAACTGTTTAGATAATTATGTTTGTTAACTTGCGTTGATTATTTTCTCCTTGAGTAAAAATCAGACAAAAAGATAAACATTTCAGAAAAAACCGCAAATATCTAGCATCACTATAGGAATGAACAAATTAAGGCGATTGCAGGCGAGAACGTGAGGAAGGATGACCAGGTAGGCGAGAACGTAAGGAAGGACGACAGGCAGGCTAGAACGAGAGGTAGGGCGACCAACCAGGCGAGAACGTGAGAAAAGACGACAGGCAGGCGAGAACGTGGGGAAGGATGACCAGGCAGGCGAGAACGACAGGAATGATGATCAGACAGAGGAGGATGACAAGAAAGACGACCAGGCCGGCCAGAACGAGAGGAAAGACGACCAAGTAGGCAAGAGAGAGAGAGAGATTATGACGACCAAGCAGTTATTTTCAATTCATAGTATGGAATTTGAAAAGAATAGAAATAATAGTTAATTCAGAATGTAATAGAACCACTGAAAATTATTTTATATTCATAAAAATAGACGGTTATGTGAATTAAAAAATGTTTCTATTAAGCATGTAATTTTCAAGAGAATCTTTTTAATATTTCTTCTGTGTGTAAATTCTGGTTCTTTGCACTAAAATCTGATTATTTTTGTCGATTTGTATCAATATTGATTCTTATATTAATGACGGATATGAACGACCAGGCAGGCGAGAACGTGAGGAAGGACGACCAGGCAGGCGAGAACGAAAGGAAGGAAAACCTGGCATGCGAGAACGTGAGGAAGGACGATCAGGCAGGCGAGAACGTGAGGAACAACGACCAGTCAGGCAAGAACGTGAGGAAGGACGACCAGGCAGGCGAGAACGACAAGAAGAACGATCAGGCAGGGGAGAATGATAGGAAGGGCGAGCAAGCAGGCAGGCGAGAATGAGAAGAAGGACGACCAGGCAGGTGAGATCGTGAGAATGACCAACCAGGCAGGCGAGAACATGTGGAAGGACGACCAGGCAGGTGAGAATGTGAGGAAGGTAAGACCAGGCAGGGGAGAACGACAGAAAGGACGACCAGGCAGGCGACAACGAAAAGAAGGGCGACCAGGCAGTTATTTTCAAGTTATAATAAGGAATTGTCAAAGAATAGAAATAATAGTTAATTTAGAATGCCAGAGGACGACTAAAAATTTATTTTCTGTTAATAGAAATAGACGGTTATGTGAATTGAAAAATGTTTCTGTTAAGCATGCACTTTTCAAGAGAATCTTTTGAATATTTCTTTGTTGTTTAAATTCCGATTCCGTGTACTAAAATCTGATTCTTTTTTGTCGATTAGTATCAATATTGATTTGTTGATTAATGATGAATATGAATGAGTGGGCAGGCGAGAACGAGACGGAGGACGACCGTCCAGGCGAGATAACGAGAGAAGAATGACCAGGCAGGCGAAACAACTATAGGAAGGAAGACCGACCAAGCGAGACAACGACAGGAAGGACAACCAATCAGTTATTTTCAATTTATAGCAAGCAATTTGAAAAGAATAGAAATAATAGATGAAAGAAAGGATGACCATCAACCGGGCGAGAGAACGAGACACCATCCAACCAGGCTGGCGAGAACGAGAGGAAGAATGACCATCAACCAAGTAAGAGAAAGAGGGAATGACCAACCAGGTAGGCGAGAACGAGAAGAAGGATGACCGGCAAGCGAATGAGACAAAAAGGGAGTAACTAAACAAGCAGGCGAGAACGGGCGAAAGGATGACCATCAACAGGGCAAGAGAACGAGGGAATAACTAACCTGGCCGGCGAGAACGAGAGAAAGGATGATCAGCAATAGAGCAAGAGAACGAGGGAATGCCTAACCAGGCAGGCAAGAACGAGATCTGATCAGCACCAGTATGCAGCTTCAGAGAACTATGTGCATTCTATCGCTTATAAATTGCTATTGGAATCTGACAATTATGTGCATTAAATTCAATAGTCTGCCAGAATAATAGGAAACAAGTGAGCAAATACAAACTAAAATTTATTTGAAATTGCTTCATCTCCAACGGTAATATGTCAACCAAAAATTGCCAAATGTCAAAAACACATTATTTGTAAAAGTGAGAATTTTATTTTACAATTGATTCGTATGGATGAGTTGGCAAGCGTACATGAACACGAGTTGAAGCAACCTCTTCTGGGCAAGAGACTTTTCTGTCATTAGATCAGACACAGTATGCATCTTCGTAGAACTCTGTGCATTTCATTGCTGAAAAATTTCTATTGGAATATATTTCAATCTGAAAATGATGTGCATTTATTTCAATAGTATGATAAAATAATAGGAACCAAAATTTGAGAAAATGCAAACTAAAATTAATTTCAAATTACTTCATCTTCAATGGTAATATGCCAATCAAAAATTTCCAAATGTAAAAAACGCATCATTCGTAAAAGTGAGAATTTTTATTTTACAATTGCTTCGTATTGATGATTTGGCAAGCATTCATGGACACGAGTTGAAGCAAACTCTGCGAGGCAAGAGACTTTTCTGTCATCTGATCAGATCCACTTCGCAGCTACATGGACCTTTGTACATTCCATTGCTGAATAATTGCTATTGGAATATATTTCAATCTGAATATTAAGTTCATTTATCTCAATAGTCTGATACAAAATTTTGGAACAATAAACAAGGAACAAAAATTTGAGAATATACAAATTACAATTATTTCAAATTGCTTCATCTCCAATGGTAATTTTTCAACCTAAAATTGCCAAATTTCTCGAACGCATCCTTTGCAAAAGCGAGAATTCACATTTTACAATTGACTCGTATTGATAAGCTGGCAAGCGTACATGGACACGAGATGAAGCAACATCTGCTAAGCAAGTGGCTTCTCTGTTACCTGATGAGGCCCAGTATGCAGCTTCATAGACCTCATTGCATTCCATTGCTGACTCATTGCCGTTCTAATATATTTCAATCTGAAAATTATGTGCATTCATTTAAATAGTCTAATGCAATAATGGAAACAAAAGTTTGACAAAATAAAAACTACAATTAATTTCAAATGGCTGCATCTCCAAAGGTAATTTGTTAACCTAAAATTGCCAAAAGGCAAGAACTCATTTTTTCTAAAAGTGAGAATTCACATTTTTCAATCGATGCGTATTGATGTGTTGGCATGCGTACACAGACACGAGTTGAAACAACCTCTGCTGGGCAAAAGACTTTTCTGTCATCTGAGCAGACCCAGTATGCAGCTTCATAGACTTCTGTGAATTCCATTGCAGATAAATTGCTATTTAAATATAATCCAGTGAGAAAATTATGTACATTCATTTCAATAGTCTGATGAAATAATGGGAACAAAAATTCGAGAAAATGCAAACAACAATTGATTTCAAATTGCTTCATCTTCAATGGTAATTTGTCAACCTAAAATTTCGAAAAAACAAGAACTCATCCTTTGTAAAAGTGAGAATTCACATTTTACAATTGATTCGTATTTATGAGCTGGCTACCGTACATGGACACAAGATGAAGCAAACTCTGCTGGGCTAGTGACTTTTCTGTCACCTGATCAGACACAGTATGCAGCTTTATAGAGCTCTGTGCATTCCATTTCTGACAAATTGCTGTTGGAATATATTTCAATCTGAATATTACGTGCATTCATTCGAATAGTCCGATACAATATTAGAAAAAAAAATTTTGAAAATATACAAAACACAATTAATTTCAAATTGCTTCATCTCCAGTGGTAATTTTTCAATCTGAAGTTTGGAAAGTCAAGAACGCATCCTTTGTAAAAGTGAGAATTCACATTTTACAATTGATTCGTGTTGAAGAGTGGGCCAACGTACATAGACACGAGTTGAAGCAGCCTCTGCTGGGCAAGTGGCTTTTCTGTCATCTGATCAGACCCAGTATGCGGCTTCATAGACCTCTGTGCATTCCATTGCTGACACATTGCTGTTCTTATATATTTGAATCTGAGAATTATGTGCATTCCTTTCAATAGTATGATGCAATAATGGAAACAAAAATTTGAGAAAATAAAAGCTACAATTAATTTCAAATGGCTGCATCTCCAATGGTAATTTGTCAACCTAAAATTGCCAAAAGGCAAGAAGATATTTTTTCTAAAAGTGAGATTTCACATTTTACAATCGATGCGCATTGATGTGTGGGCATGCGTACATAGACACGAGTTGAAACAACCTCTGCTGGGCAAGAGACTTTTCTGTCATCTAAGCAGACCCAGTATGCAGCTTCATAGACTTATGTGCATTCCATTGCCAAAAAATTGCTATTGAAATACATTTCAGTCAGAAAATTTTGTGCATTCATTCCAATAGTCTAATACAATAATAGAAACAAAAATTTGAGAAAATAAAAACAACAATTAATTTTAAATGGCTGCATCTCCAATCGTAATTTGTCAACCTAAAATTGCCAAAATGCAAAAACTCATCCTTTTTAAAAGTGAGAATTCATATTTTACAATCGATTCATATCGATGTGTTGGCATGCGTACATAGATACGAGTTGTAGCTGCCTCTGCTGGGCAAGTGTCTTTTCTGTCATCTGATCGGACCCAGTATGCGGCTTCATAGACCTCTGTGCATTTCACTGCTGACAAATTGCTATTGGAATATATTTCAGTCAGAAAATTACGTACACTTATTTCAACAGTCTGATACAATAACAAAAACAAAAATTTGAGAATTTATAAAAAACAATTAATTTCAAATCGCTTCATCTCCAATAGTAATATGTCAACCAAAAATTGCCAAAAGTCGAGAAAGCATCCTTTGTAAAAGTGAGAATTCTCATTTTACTATTGATTCATATTGATGAGCTGGCAAGCGTACACGGACAGCAGATGAAGCAACCTCTGCTGGGCAAGAGAATTTTCTTTCATCTGATCAGACCCACTACGCCGCTTCATAGACTTCTGTGCTTTTCACTGCTAACAGATTGCTATTGGAATATATTTCAGTCAGAAAATTGTCTGCATTCATTTCAAGAGTCTAATAAAATAATAGGAACTAAAATTAGAGAAAATGCAAAACTACAATTGTTTTCAAATTGCTTTATCTTCAATATTAATCTGTCAACCTAAAATTTCGAAGATTCAAGAACACATCCTTTGTAAAAGTGAGAATTCTCATTTTACTATTGATTCGTATTGATGAGCTGGCAAGCGAACATGGACAGGAGATGAAACAACCTCTGCTGGGCGATTGCCTTTTCCATCCTCTGATCATACCTAGTATGCAGCATCATAGACCTCTGCGGGTTCCATTGCTGACAAATTGCTGTTGAAATATATTTCAATCTGAATATTACGTGCATTTATTTCAATAGTCTGATATAATAATAAAAACAAAAATTTGAGAAAATGCAAACTACAATCAAGATCAAATTTCTTCATCTTCAATGGTAATTTGTCAACCAAAAATTGCAAAATGCCAAAAACGCCTCATTGTAAAAGGGAGAATTCTCATTTTAAAATTGACTCATATTGATGATCTGGCACACGTACATGGACACGAGATGAAGTAAACATTGCTGGGCAAATGACTTTTCTCTCATCAGATTTTTCAACTTAAAATTCCCAAAGTCAAGAACGCATCCTTTGTAAAAGTGAAAATTCTCATTTTAGTATTGATTCGTGTTGATGAGTTGGCAAGCATACATAGACACGAGTTGAAGCAGCCTCTGCTGGGCAGGTGACTTTTCTGTTATCTGATCAGACCCAGTATGCGGCTTCATAGACCTCTGCGCAATCCATTGCAGACAAATTGCTGTTCGAATATATTTCAATCTGGAAATTATGTGCGTTCATTTCAATTGTCTAATACTGTGATAGAAACAAAAATTTGAGAAAATACAAACTACGAATCATTTAAAATTGCGTCACCTCCAAGGGTAATTCGTCAAACTAAAATTGCCAAAATCAAGAAAGCATCCTTTGTAAAAGTGGGAACTCAGATTTTACAACTGATTCGTATTGATTACTTGGGAAGCGTACATAGACACGTGTTGAAGGAGCCTCTGCTGAGTAAAAGTCTTCACTGTCGTCTGATCAGACCCAGTATGCAGCTTCATAGAACTCTATTCATTCCATCGCAGGTCAATTGCTATTGGAATGTATTGCAATCAGAAAATGGTGTGCATTCATTTCAATACTCTGATACAATAATGAAAACGAAAATTTAAGAAAATAAAAACTACAATTAATTTCTAATTGCTTCATATCCAATGGTAATTTTGTCAACCCAAAATTACCAAATGTCAAAAACGCATCATTTGTAAAAGTGAGCATTCTTATTTCACAATTGATTCATATTGATGAGCTGGCAAGCGTACATAGACAAGAGTTGAAGCAACGTCTGCTGGGCAAGAGAATTTTCTATCATCTGATCAGTCCCAGTATGCAGCTTTATAGAACTCTGTGCATCCCATCGCTGATAAATTGCTATTGGAATGTATTGCAATCTCAAAATTATGTGCCTTTATTTCAATATCCTGATACAGTGATAGAAACAAAAATTTCAGAATATACAAACTACGATTATTTTTTAATTGCTTCACCTCTATTGCCAATTTTCGAGCCAAAATTGCCAAAAGTCATGGACGCATCATTTGTAAAAGCGAAAATTCTCATTTTATGATAGATTCGTATTGATGAGTTGGCAAGCGTATACCGGCACGTGTTGAAGCAGCCTCTGCTGGGCAAATGAATTTTCTGTCACCTGATCAGACCCAGTATGCAGCTTAATAGAAAGCTGTGCATTTAATTGCTGATAAATTGCTATTGGAATGTATTCCAGTCTGAAAATGATGTGCCTTCACTTCAATAGTCTGATACAGTAATACAGAAAAAAATTAGCGAAAATACACACTACTAATAATTTAAAATTGCTTCATCTCCGATGGTAATTTGTCAAACCAAAACTGCCAAAATTCAAGAACGCGTCATTTGTAAAAATGAGAATTCCCATTTTACAATTAATACGTATTGATGAGTTGGCAAGCGTACATGGACACGAGTTGAAGCAGCCTCCACTGGGCAAGTGACCTTTCCGTCATCTGATCAGACCCAGTATGCACCTTCATAGAACTCTGTGCATTTCTTTGCTGATAAATTGCTATCGGCATGTATTGCAATCGGAAAATCATGTCCTTTCGTTTAAATAGTCGCATACAATAATATAATCAGACCCATTATGCAGCTTTACAGGCCCTGCTTATACCTTCATAGAACGCTGAGCATTTAATCGCTGATAAATTTCTATTGGCGTGCATTGCAATCTGAAAATTACACAGGCCGACAAAATTTGACAAAAGTCAAAAGCCAGAAAGCAGACCAAACATTTCCGAAGGATTTTGATGACTGAAAAATCCTGAGAAAGCTAACACCCGACCTTGTACAATTTCAGTAAAAGAAAATAATCGAAATAGAAAATTCATGAAATAATAAAATTGCATACAATTTAAAATTTCCAAATTGAAAAATTCCCGAGAGTTTATAATATAATAAATTTTCATTTAGTAATAGTATTTGAATTAAAAATGTAAAATTATGAGCACTTATTTTTTAATTTCGGTAATGTTCTATTTCTAGTATAATATAAGCAACAGAAATTAGAAATATTCAACAATTTATAATTGATTTTCAAAATGAAAAACTGTGCTTTCTCTCATGGATACATTGATAAAACATAAAATACAAAATTGCTTAAATAATTGATTGTGGGTCTAAATTATTTCAGATGTGCTTGACAATTTTCTAAAAGAAAAACTCGACAAGAATGATGAGAAGCTGGCTTGTTTCGCGGCTTGTATTTCGAAAAAATTTGGATTGGTAAATATTAATTTTTTGGAATACGTATTATTTTCAATACTTATAAACTACATGAAGGCTATGTAATAATTATTCAATTTCTGCTTTATTGACATTTTTTTCGTAAAAACTTACGTTTACATGAATCGAGATGTCAAATTGAAAATTTAGGAAACTAAATAAAAGATACTAATTATAACCTTTAGATGGTGCTGACTTTCTGGAACTTCAAAAAAGTTTAATTTTGAAAAAGTGTTGGATTTTTTTTGTTGTATTCAGAAAAATTGAAGATCATAAAAATGTTCCTCAGCGTCTTCTATAGAGTTTCCCAAATTTTTAACTCAAGATCGGAAAAATGTTGGTGACGTAGGGATTGAGTAACTGCTACATTGCTTCAAGTAGATCCAGTAAATTGAAAATAACATATAATATCATAATGGATATATATGAATAAAATTTAATGTTCATTAAAGAAATGTATGATAATATTAATTATTTAGTATTGATTAAAAATATTCTTTTTCAGATGAATTCTGATGGTTCAATAAATGAAAGCAAAATGAGAGTTCGAGGCGGTGGTAGTAAAGAGAGAACTGTTATGATGAGGAACAAGTGTAAAGTTATGAGTAAGTAAGGAGAATACTTTTTTTATTTTCTAAAGATATACAGAATTTATCAGAAATTTTTTCCAATATATATTTTTCTTACATTTTTAGAGGGATCTAACGATTGCGAGACCGCACGGAAAGTAATAAACTGCATGCTTGACGAGGATAGCTTAGCATAAAAAATTTTTTCAGTATTTTAGAGAGATATTGTCTTGTGTAATTCGAATGAAAATTTAAGTTAAAAATCCGATTGTTATATAAAAAGGGCGAAAGGTTTATAAATTTATGATAAGAGCGTTTGTCATTTTCAAATTACATCACATTAATTGTAAGAACAGGAACATGTCTTCTGTTAATGTGAGCACCATTAGTTATGCCAATAACAAGAAGTTTTGTTTGCAAAATATCGAAAAGTAGTCAAAGAACATTTTGTAGATATTTTGAAGGGGAATAACTTTGCTTAGCACACTTTTTTTCATCTCGAGTATTTGAAGAAAATGAGAATCTTTTATTTTCATAAAAATTTCCGCCCCTTTGTTAGTTTTTGAAAAACATCCGGCTATTCTCGCAAGACTGTAGGATCCCTTACTAGAATCGGAAAAGAAAGATAAATATCTTGATTAGATGAAAAAATACATCATTCAAAAAAAAATTTCGTGCCATTAAAAAATATTAAAAAAATATTTATGACACCCTCTAAAAAGTGTTCAGGTTCCCCGTTGGCAATGGAACACTTTTTAGAATGGTTGCCAACAATTTTTCACAATTTTATTTTTCACAAAAATGGTGGACATTTTTTTGAAATACTGTATTTTTGTTAGTGATTAAGATATTTAATAAACTAACAGGTTAACGCTCTTATATACAGGATAAAGAACAAAATTAAAATTATGGTAATATAAATGAACATAGCTTAAGCTAAGCTAGAATATCATTGGCCGAATTCTTGACAGTTGTGTGAGACTGACATAATATAATATAATATACGCATAAAGATTGTAATGTAAATAAGGTGTATGTGTATGTTGGTTATATTGCTTTACCATCCTAGAAAGTCGATCATAGATTTTAATATGCGGCGCTATTGTTCATTAGTCTTAGTACACTCCGCAACGCTATTCGAAACCTGAACTGAGAAACATAAAAAAATCTAGTGAGTCAGGAAATAAATTAGCATTCTTGCATAGTCTGGAGATAACAGCGTTGCGACCATAGTATGTTCTATGATAAGATGTTTTGAGCAACACCTTATTATATAGTTCTTTAGCAGGCGCATGGAGAGAAATCTCAGCTAACAGCGTCAGACAATCAATGCTTTTTTGCTATGATTTCCAATTTGGATTGAGTTCAAGTAGGAATATAGTAGTCAGCTTGTTTGATCATATACTTCAGAGAGGACGTCCTGGACTGTAATTCAACATCATTTGGACCGAATTGGTTGACTAATCATCACCAAATTCAGAAGATACTATTTTAGTGAACACAGTATTGTCCTTTACAGTCACGTCCCTGAGAGCCTATTTCATCTGATCAAACTTTCCATAGAAACGCCAATAACAAAACACCATTTCAACTAATCAGAATTCAGCCGGTTGCCAAAGAAGGAAACGACGCCGGGGAAGAACTCTCATCTTTCGTCGAGCAGCTTCTGGAGCAGCACTCTTCGTCGATTATCTCGTGTATATTGTTAATTCTAAAATCGCATATTATTATAAAGTTTATTTTGAAACCTAGAGTTGGTCTTCTGAAGTTTCAAAGATACGCCGTGGACCTGTCAACTCCTTATTCAAGGTAGAAAATTCGTTTTGTTATCTAGAGAGAAATATTTTGCGATAGTCTGTGGCCCTTTTTGTTTTGTGTTTGATTGTTTTCTTTTCAGAATATTTGGCGCACAGTTTCCAGGATATTCTTGACTGGATTAGTTTATTTGTGTTTCTTTTGAATGTTTGATATTCCAATGGTCCTAATATTGTTCAATTTTTGTAACGTGGTTCCCTCATGCTATTTCCTTTTATTTGTCTTGCTATTAGTTAAATTCTGTCACTTTGTTCCATAATATTATTTAAGATCTCTATATATTTCATTATTATGTTCTGTGATCCATATTTATATTTTATCTTTTGTCCTCTAGTTCCAAATTATAACGTATTTTAACATTATAATAATTCTCGAATTATCCTACGTTTCTAATTATAACAACCCCGGTTGTAATTAGAAATTATGTTATCCTAGTAAAACAAATCTTATATAATCCAAAAATAATTATTTTAATTATAATTGATATCAAATTAATTCAATTTTTTTTGTATTTCGATTCAAAGAACTAGCCCCTCTACCATTTTCCAGAGACGGGGCTGAGCTAGCCCATCCTTTAATGTCCGGTTTACTAACTTTAAAGTTTGAATTTACTTAAATTTTTTTGTATTTTTGTTTTTAAATTCCTCCTAAATTATTTTTGTCACATTTGTGAATGATACGTGAAGGATCTGGCGCCCGCAGTTATTTCATAAATAAGATAAGTAGAGAATTTAATTTTTATTAGAA
The DNA here is from genome assembly GCA_011634705.1 of Andricus grossulariae. NCBI lineage: Eukaryota > Metazoa > Arthropoda > Insecta > Hymenoptera > Cynipidae > Andricus > Andricus grossulariae. The sequence goes on along the minus strand of JAABKJ010007545.1, from coordinate 104,973,394 downwards.
ATAAGTGCCGAAGTATAACTGGACTAATTTTAATAAATTGGTCCGGTTATATCATATTAGAATGTTGAAAATTGTATCATTTAAAATTAAAAGGAATTAAAAGTTGCATTAATTTCTAATTGAAAGCGTTTAAAATGAAATAATTTAAAATTGCAAATTTTGTAATTTGAATAATTTTCTACTCACAGCGATTAAAATTTGACAATTTGAAATTGACAACTAAATTGAATGTTTTAAAGCCGAAGATTCTAAAATTATAGAATTTTAAAATGTTATTTTATAAAAAATGATAATTTAACATTAAAATTGATTAGACAAGTTTTTCTAGCTTTCCATTTCACAATGGAAAAAATTCAATCATGAACCTTTAAAATTGAATTATTCATATAAAACTGAAAAATTAAAACTGACGATAGAAAAAAAATTTAGCCTTTTACATGAAAGTTCAGAACTATAGAATCAAAAGTATACAAAATTAGAAAAATTATTTAATTATTCAGGTATCAGTTTCAGATAATTTAATTCTGATCTATTTTGATATTTAACTAAAAATCGCAACAAAAAAAAAGAATAAAAGCAAGATTGCTGTAGATAATTCAATGTATCAAATTGCACAATTTTGAGCCTTTCGTTCCGAAATTCTTTTTTTAAATTGAGTTTTGAAAGTGAAATATTTTGGGAAGCCTGAAAAATCCCAAAAAATAAAATGCCTAACAATTTGAAATTTCCGAAAAAGAAAATTTTGTGACAATTAGAAATTCGCCGAGAATTTAAAATTTTCAATTTAAAAATTCCTAAATAATGAAATTCCCAACAGTTTGTAATGTAAGTATTTTATTTTATCATGAAAACGTTTTTTAATTGTTTAAATTCGGAAACCTTCCAGTGTCGGAAATGTTATTGTTTTGGATATTTTCTAGTTCTGTTAATTTTAGTTCCAGGTTTTATTACTATAGGGAATTTCCAGATTCAGCAATATCGTAAACTTTGAGGAATTTTATAATTCAGTGATTTTTTAATTCAGGAATTTTTTATATTCTCGGCAATTTTGTAATTTCGGGAATTTGTTATTTCGAATATTTTGTTTTTCGTGAATTTGACAGAGCCTGTAATTTTATTTTTCGGGATTTATCAGTCCTCCCAACATTATTATTAAAAATGTAATTTTGTATATAATAGTATAAAAGACTGAATCAATCATTCTCAAATTCATATTAATTAAACATGTGTTTACTTAATGTAAGCATTATGGCTATGACATTGATCTTGTACACTATCTGTAAAAAAATTGAGATAAGTCAGATTTTTCTCAGATGGAATATTTATACATAAAGGTTATCACTCTCTGTCATTTTGCATACAAACCAAACAAATATTATCCAATCTTGATAAAAAAAGTGTGGTTAAAAATAACAGAATGAAATATATTTGAATAGAATAGAGCCGAATTGAATGACATGATGAATAAAGTACTATAATTAATTTTTTAATACTGCATCTACAAGTATAATTAGAAGGCATTTTTGTGTAAAATTCAAAACTAAATAGAATAGAATACATTTGAATATAACAACATAGAATATAAAAGAATAGGATAAGATAGGGTAGAGCATAATTAGAATAGAATTTGTTTGATTTCAAAAAATATTTTTTGATCGAATTAATAATTCCAATCGATGGTATTGTAATTTTCCAGTAAAGATACGTTTTCTAAGTGTGATCTTTGATAAAGTATTTACGATTATTGGTAATTTCTGAAAAAATATTACCCAGCTATAAAGAATATATATTTTTTTCTCTATAGACGATAAGAACATATTTATTATTCCGTGATTATTCATAATCGTCGTTCGAGATATGAAAACGATAAAGCTCAAAAACAATTTAGTAATTTCTAAACCGTTGAAGTGATCAGATCGAAAATAGGGCAATTATCAAGATGAAATTTTTTTTTGCAATTTTGGGACTCTGCATTGCAGAAATTCTGGTAAAAATATTTGTTATTTATATTTTTTCTGAAATTAAAATATTGTCTATAATGTAATTTTAAAGCTTAATTGCTAGTTTTAACATTTCAATATTTGAATAGAATTAATATTGTAATAACAAAAGTAATTATATTTAATAATGAATGGAATAAACAAAAATATTTTATGTTTTTAATTATAATTTTCATTTTTCTAGGCTGAAACCACAGATGCAGAAGAGAGTAACTGGGAGGTTGACAGAAATGATTGTATGAAGGAAAGTGGCATTGATCCAGGTATAGCATAAATATTTTAATGTTTTTGCATATATTTCAACATTATTGAAACATAACAGAAATAATAATTTTTCTAAATATCTGCTTTATCAAATGGGATGACTGAAAAATCCTGAGAAAGCTAACACCCGACCTTGTACAATTTCAGTAAAAGAAAATAATCGAAATAGAAAATTCTTGAAATAATAAAATTAAGGTCAATTTAAAATTTCCAAATTGGAAAATTCCTGAGAGTTTATACTATAATGAATTTATATCAAGCAATAGTATTTAAATTAAAAATGTTAAATTGAAGACACTAATTTTCTAATTTCAGGAATGTTCTCTTTCTAGTATTTTTCTTTTGGAATTTTCCAGCGTTGAAAATTTTATTTTTCGGATTTTCCGTTCGTCCCTATGAACTATTTATAAATAATATAAGCAACAAAAATTTTAAAAAGTTATTATTAGAGAATATTAAATAAAAAATTGCATAAATAATGGATTGTTGGCCTAAATTATCTCAGGTGTGCTTAAGAGGTTTCTAAAAGACCAAAAAATAGACAAGAATGATGAGAAGCTGGCTTGTTTCGCGGCTTGTATGTCGAAAAAATTTGGATCGGTAAATATTAATTTTTTGAAATACGTATTATTTTCAATAATTATAAATGACATAAAGGCTATGTAATAATTATTCAATTCCTACTTTACCGCAATTTTTTTCCGTAAAAACTTACGTTTACACGAATTGAGATGTCAAATTGAAAATTTGAGAAACTATAAGTAAAAGATATTGATTATAAAGTTTAGATGGTCCTGAATTTCCGGGACTTCAAAAAATTTAATTTTGGAAAGGTTTTGCAATTTTTCCTTGTATTTGGAAAACTTGAAGATCATAAAAAAGTTTCTCAGCGCCTTCGATAGAATGTCCCAAATTTTTAACTCAATATCTCAATATCGAAAAAATGTTGCTGACGTAGGAATCGGGTAATTATTACATTGCTTTAAGTAGATCCAGTGGAACGAAAATAACATATAATATCATAATGGATATCTATGAATAGAATTCAATGTCCATTAAAGAAATGTATGATAATAATAATAATTATTTAGTATTGATTAATAAAAAATCCTTTCGCAGATGAATTCTGACGGTTCAATCAATGAAAGCAAACTCAGAGTTCCAAGCGGTGTTAGTAAGGAGAGAGCTGTTATGATGAGAAACAAGTGTAAAGTTATGAGTAAGTAAGAAAAATACTTTTTTTTTCATTTTTTGAAGACCTACATAACTTATCAAAAAATGTTTCCAAGATATATTTTTCTTACATTTTTAGAGGGAGCTCACGATTGCGACACCGCACGGAAAGTAATAAACTGCATTATTGAAGAGAATAGCTTGTTATAATTTTTTTTTTCAATAATGAAAATTTGAAAAAATTGTTGGCTCTTCTTCTAGAAAGGTTTCCGTCGTCAAAAGCAACCTTTACACTTTTTAGAAGGGGTTCCAGCCATTTTTTCAATAGTTTTTTTTTAAGATAGCAAATTTGGTTTGAAATGCTGTATTTGTTCAACTAACTAGAATTATATACGTTTGATTTTCCGATCATAGTGATTAATTTCACAATCTTTAGAAATCCGGCAGGAAGTTAAAAAAATTAATTAATCAACAAAAGGACAGCTCTATTTTCGAAAATAAAATATTTACTATTAAAAAAAGGAGAATATTTGATTTTCATAAAAATTGCCGCCTCGTTGTTAGTTTTTGAAAAACTTCCTGCTATTCTCGCAAGACTGTGGGATCCCTTACTAGAATCGGAAAAGAAAGGTAAATATCTTGATTGGATGAAAAAATAAATCATTTCAAAAAAAATTTGGTGCCGTTAAAAAAATATTTCAGAAAGTTTTGTCACTCCTAAAAAGTGTGAAGGTTCCCCTCGGCAATAGAACACTTTTTAGAATGGTTGCCAACCATTTTTCCCAATTTTCTTTCTCACAAGAATGGCATAAATTTTAGGAAAAGCTGTATTTTTATAACTCATTAAGATATTTAAGAAATTAACGCCGCATTGTTGACAGTTGTGTGAGGCTGATATAATATACGCATAAAGATTGTGATGTAAATAAGGTGTATGTGTGTGTTGGTTATATTGCTTTCCCATGCTAGAAAGTCGATCATAGATTTTATTATGCTGCGCTACTGTTTATTAGAATTAGTACACTCCGCAACGCTATTTGAACGCTGAACTGAGAAATATAAAAAAAATCTCGTGTATCCGGAAATAAATTAGCATAATTACATAGTTTAGAGATAACAGCGTTGCGATCATAGTTTGTCTAATGATAAGATGTTTTGAGCAACACCTTATTATGCAGTTCTTTAGCAGGTGCATGGAGAAAAAACTCAGCGAACAACGTCAGACAATCAATACTACCGTTCAGAATATTATAGAAAAAATTTAGGTCGGCGAACTCTCATCTGACATAAATCTTAGTAATATTGTTTAGTGATCTAATTGTACTATAATCATGTTCGAATCTACTCATTGACATTCCTAATTGTCTTGCTGCAAAATGCAGAAAATGATTCTGAATTTTTTCCAGCCTGATCTGACTTGTAATATATTGTGGAGACAAAATGATCGACGCATACTCAAGATGCAGTCTGCCCATAAAGAGTTACAAAACGTTTAGTGCGAGCACATTATGAAATTTAGATGCATTTCTTGAGACAAACCCCCGATATTTAATTGCCTTGTTGTCTGCCTGGGTGATCTGGTCTTCATAAGACAAGTTTTCTTGGAGGTGAATACCCAGGTCTATCACCCGTGATACCTTCTGCAATGCACAATAAGCAATTGTGTAGATGCTTTTTAAACTAGTTCTCCTTCTAGTGAAGTTTATTACCGAACATTTCGTAATATTGAAAGGCATCCTGTTCACAGTGCATCAAGCTTGGAGACTGTCTAAATTGCCCAGCAAGTCAATGCAAGATACGCTTCTGAATAATTATAATTTACTCTTACCATTTGAAATCTATTACTGAGATAACTCGTAAACCAAGGGAGCATATTATTCGCAATGCCTAGTCCCTAGATTTGCCACAAGAATCGTATGGTCAACTTTATCGAAGGTCTTCGAAAAGTCTGTAAATACGGAATAATCTAATTGGATATCAGCCTCAACTTTGTTGAACAAAAAATTTGGATACACGCTAAGAGTCGTGATCGTTACCCTCACCCTCCTAAATCCGTGCTAATTCTCTAATGCTGCTTCTCTAATGCTAAATTCACATGGACAATGCTATTAAGTACATTAGCCATCGCATTAATATTGTAACTGCTCTGTAATTCTTTACATCATTCCGGTTAGCGTCTTTATAAATTGGTACAATCATTTATTTCTTCCATATTGCTGGAAATTAACCTTCAGTAATCGATTTGTGTAATATGAGATGTAGTGGTTCAATCAGAGAGGGTAAGTAGCCCTCAGGAAGGAGGCATGTACACCATCTGTGCCGGAACCTTTGCTATAATATCGAGTTTAGAATGCTTGAGTTTAATTTCATCTTTGCTAATACATTTGTAAGGAAAATTAATGGACTCTACAATCTGAAGTAACACAGGCTGCACATCGGGGTCTGTGTCGGTAGAATAGTCTGAATTAAAATTGTTCGCAAACAGTTCAGCTATACCCTCATAAGAATCAGTCAGTTCATCTCCCAGAAACAACTAACTTGGCATACATCTTTATTCTTGCTAGTAGAGTCGACGTAGGACAAACTTTTTTTGGGGTTTTCGATGATGGATATTTGAGTGTCTCTAATACAATCATCATATTTTTGATCAGATAATTACCTTCATGCAGATCTTGACAAAGAAAAACGTGAATAATCCTTTATTTCACGCGTACGTTTACAAGTAGCATGTGTTGCTTTCTTGGTAAGTACTAAGTTAATCAGGTTCCGATTGTACCATGAAGGGAAACTAGAGAATTTGGATTTTTGAGAGGAATAAAGGAGTCTATCGCTACGTAAAGGTGGCAGTATAAAAAATCAACTCCTTCGTCAATAGTTACATCAGTAAGCCGGTTAACCCAATCAATTTTCACCAGATATAAAAAAGTGACAGGGGTATTCGCATTTCCAAATTCCATCGTATATTGCTTATATTTCGTGCAGCAAACAATGCTACATCATTATTCAGTGCAAGCTTAACAATCAAAGGAAGATTATAGTCATCTACGGGAAGAAGGGATTTAGCAGCTGATTTTTGTTTGTTTTAGGTAAAGCCAGAAACTATGAGAGTTAACCTTGTTATTAATTGGTAAAAGGTTTAAGAAATCAAGAGCATCTAAAACTGTATTAATGATTTCAACATGCACTATTCATTAGGGTGATTCAAACAAAAATGATTTTTAATTACTAATTTAAAAAAAAAATTAAAATCGTATATGACTTGTCTCTTTATCATTTTTAACGAAAATAATAATTTTTTTTAATTGTTTCACTTTTTTCTATGAGTAACATTTTTAATTTATTCATGATGCAAATGTGGCGTTACATTTTTTTGCCCATATATGTGTCACTGACAGAGAAGGGGTTGAATGAAACAATTGAACACTTTATATTTGAAAAATTCCAAACAACAAATTTGAAAATGAGACAATTACATGGGAAAGGAGTTGAAATTGTATCTCATTTTTAAAACACAGCGTCAAAGTTGAACAATTTTATTTTTAAATGAAAAATCTCGAAGAATGACTTCAGATGCAAATTTCGAAAATAGGACAATTTCGAAACTATGAAAATTGAATAATTTCATATTAGGATGTTGAAAATGGGATCATTTGAAATTCAAAGGAATTCAAAGTTGTATTAATTTATAATTAAAAGCGTTCAAAATTAAATAATTTAAAATTGAAAACTTTGGAATTTTAAGCCTTTCGCTTTGAAATTCTTTTTTTGAGTTGAGTTTGAAATGTTAAATATTTTGGAACGCCTGAAAAATCACGAGCAATAAAATTCCGAGGAATTTAAAATTTCCGAAAAAGAAAATGTTGTGACAATTAGAAATTTGCCGGGAATTTATAATTCACAAATTCAAAATTCCTAAATAATGCAATTCCCGACAGTTTCTTATATTTAGTATTTTATTTCATTATGACAAAAATTTCATAATTGTTTAAATTTTGAAACTTTCCAGTGCCGGAAATTTTACTGTTTCGGATATTTTCTAATTCCGAAAACTCTATTCAAAGATTTCATTACTATAGGGAATTTTCAGAATTGATAATATCATACCCTTTTAGGAATTTTATCATTTGATGATTTTTTAATTCAGGAATTTTATATTGTCGGCAATTCTGTAATTTCGGGAATTTGCTATTTCGAATATTTTGTTTTTCGTGAATTTGACAGAGCCTGTAATTTTATTTTTCGGGATTCATCAGTCATCCCAACTTTATTGTTAAAAATATAATTTTGTAAATAATAGTATGAAACACTGACTGAATCATTCTCTAATTCAAATTATTAAAACATGTGTTTATTTAATGTAAGAACTATGGCTATGACATTGATCTTCTACACTATCTGAAAAAAAATTGAGATAAGTCGGATGTTTCTCAGATGGAATATTTATACATAAAGGTTATCCTCTCTGTCATTTCGCATACAAGGCAAACAAATATTATCCAATCTTGATAGAAAAGTGTGGTTAAAAAAACAGAATGTAATATATTTGAATAGAATAGAGTCTAATCGAATGACGTGATGAATAAAGTATTATAATCAGTGTATGATTATTGGTCATTCCACAAAAATATTATTTTGAGAGACTATTTCCATTGACTTTATTTTTGAAATAGAATAGAATAGAATAGAATAAAATATAAAAGAATAGAATAGAATAAAATAGAAAATAATAAAATAGAATAGCATAGAATAGAATGGAATAGAATGTAATAGACTAGGATAGGACATAATAGAATGGAATGGAACAAGATTAAGTTGAATACTTTAAATGATTATTGCAATGAAACAAAATAAAAAAAATGGAGGGCAGGAATTTATATCAGGAAAAAAATAAAACTAAATAGAATAGAACGGAATTGAAATGAATACAAGATTGTATAGCTGATCGCTGTGATAATTTGTTTGATTTGAAAAAAAATTTTATTCATTTAATCATTTTTACCGATGTTATTTAAGTACGTCAGTACAAATATGTACATTTTGTGAGAATTATCTTTGATGAAGTATTAATGATTACTCGTAATTGCAGAAAGAATATTATCAAACTATGAAGAATATTTTTTATTTTTTCTCTCTATAGACGATAAGAACATATTTATTATTCCGTGATTAGTAGATATTCAGAATCGTCATTCGAGATATAAAAACAATAAAGCTGAAAATCAATTTAGTAATTTCTAAATCGTTGAAGTGACCAGCTCGGAATTAGTGCAACTTTCAAGATGAAAACTTTTTTCACAATTTTGGGAATCTGCATAGTAGGAATTCTGGTAAAAATATTTGCTGTTTATATTTTATGTGAGTTATTTGATCTGAAATTCAAATATTGGTGGAACAAATTATCTGATTTTCGCTGAAGCAGAACTGCACCGAAGATCAACTTACTGGCATCGCAGTGCAATTCAGTTTAATCTTTAAGGCTGTAAATGCTGAGAACGGGTGCTTTAATAAGTTTCATCTTAAGTTGCTCTACTGCTTGTAATTCTCCAGGACCAAATTGAAAAAGTTCATTTTTTCTTGAAAGATCATAGAGCGGTTTAGCTAAAACAGAAAAACCCTCAATAAACTTGAGGAAGTAAGAACATCACCCCAAAAAAATTTGAACTTCCCTAAAATTCTGAGGTGTAGGAAAGTTGATGACTGCTTTTACCTCCTGATCTGTAGGACATATTCCTCCTGCTGAAACATTGTACCTTAAATAATCCAATTCAGTTTGAAAGAATTTCAATTTGTCTAAACGCAATTGCAGTTTCTTGTCAACCATCAGATTGAACACTTGTTTCAAGATCATTAGGTGCTCTTCCATGGATGCGCTCGCGCCTAACATGTCGTCCAAATAGACAACAATATCACCGGATTCAATTAGTTTATCGAAAACTTTGTTTATAAACCTTTGGAAGGTTGCGGGACCTGTCTTGAGACTAAATGGCATTTGCAAGTATTCAAATTGACCAAGTGGTGTAATAAAAGTGGTATATTTAATTAAATTCGCGGCCACGTCAATATGATGGTATCCATCTGTCAAGTCTATTAACGTCAATTATCGTTTGTTGCGTAATCCCTCAATCTGGACTTCTATCAACGGAAGCGGGTAATTGTCCCTTGAAGTGATTTTATTCGCAAACCTGTAATCAGCGCATAGTCTGTATTCTAAAATTTTTTTCTTTGTCATTACTATAGGAGATGCGTAAGGAGAATCACTTCCGAGAATAACTTTTCCCGATAGTAAGTCTTCTAAGGTTTTGTCTAGATTTTATTTTTCCTCGAACGATAATCTTCGCGGCGCGAAATATATTGGTCGACTGTCTGTCAATCGTAAAGTCATCTCGGTTTTTATCTTAGAGGATTCTGGAAATTCTTTATTCAAATATTCAGATATAAATGAATTTTTAACATCAATACAACCTCAAGCCCTACTTCAGGATTTATCTCAAAAGAATCGATAATCTGATCAGTCGGAAAATCGATGTCAAAGATTTCTTCAGTATATTTACCCTCATTTTTCAAAAGTTCTGTCAAACCTAAATTACGAGCCCATAATGCGTCGCGGCCTAACACGACCGCGCTAGACATAGTGTTATCAGGAATGACAATAAGTTTAATTTTTCTAGTGACATTGTTGAAGCTAATATTAGATGAAATTACACCTAAGTCAATGAGTGTGCTATTATGGATACCACTATACTTACGTCCCTCGTATGGACTAATGCATTGCGCAGGTGCCTGACAGCTTTTTGTAAAACTTATGGGGCTACCGGTATCCAGAAGGGTATCGAAATTTGAAGAACAGCATGCTTCTTCAACATCGATGTTGTACTTTAGTATACGGAAGCACTTCCTGTCAAGTGGATTCTCGGAGATTTCTTCAGATTTATTTTTCTTCAGCACAGTCTCAGCTACGTGGGCACTTGTTCATCAGAAGCAGCATCCGAGTCAGATACATTAATGCTTTGCTGTTGTTTTGGAAAAAGTTTTTTATTGGTGCAATCCTTTGATTCAGCTTGAAAGTTTGCAGAAGGGGTGTGCCGTTTCCTCTCGTGGCTGACCTTGAAGTCGTCTTTCAGGGAAATTTCCTCGAAGGCTTGAAGAAGGTCTCTCGTCTCAACAAAGCGTTAAATTCGGGCTTGATTCCTAAACGACGAATCTGGTATTCCATCCACATAATATCCTCTTCGTCGACCGAATCTGCATTTTCCAAAATAATCTTTTCATGAAAATAATCATTAAATGATTGAGAAGTTTTCCAAGTGCGAGTTTCGAACTTTTTGCGAAGGTCTAATCGGTTTTGACGATGGTCAAACATATTTTCCAGCTGAATCAAAAGATTTGGCACTGTCATTCCAATGCACTCAGATTTGGAGTGTAACCATTGTTGAACTTTTCCCTTAATTTTAATGCTCATCAGTGATCGTCCATTTGCGACGTCTAGCTCGTACATGGTAGACAGGAAGAAGAATTGCTCGTTCCACATTCGGAAGTTTGTGTCGTTGCCATCAAAGTCACTCAGAAGGTCTTTTATGTTGTTCAAATTTATGTGACGTGGTGGTATCTGGATTTGCAGGTTAGCTGGAGAGGTGCGTAGAAGCAGAAGTTCACGTCTTGCGAGTTCCAGTTCTCGCTGCATCAAATCGCGTTCTCGAAGAAGGAACTCAACTTTACGTTCGTCGTACCTCTGTCGTTGTCCTTGGTCTGTTGCGTGTCTCATCGCACCTTGGTCGTCTTCTTCGATCTGTCTAATTGGCTGAATGGTCTTGGCTTCTTCCTGCCATTTGTCTGTTGGATCTGCCTCCTGCAGACTTCGAATGATCTCAGGTTTTGAACCACTTGTCGATAAGCCCCAATTTGAGCGAATTTCCTTAAGGGTTGTTACCCTGAATCTGATAGAAAAATGTAGCATGAGACAGAAGGTTGCTTCGCTCAGAGGTTTTCTTTTCAGAAGGGCATGGAAACAAAACAGAAGGATGTCTCCACATTCACTGGTCAACTGACATGTCAGCTATTCCCACTTTTGAACACTTCACTTACGGCGCCACACTGCGTTCTTTTTTGTGAACTAAATTGGCATCTAAGATTCCGCCATTATGTAGGATTCAAAGCGTCGAAAATTCTGACGACCTTTACACTGGAATTCACAGGAAAATAACGACTCCGCACTTGAAATTCGCACTCGTACACTACGCGTATCCGATACAGAAGTTTAGAGAGAAACTAGTCTTTCTAAGACCCGGAAGATTCGTAAAGACGGAAACAATAAGAATGATTGAAGACGAGAGGCACGCGGTGAAGCCAGCGTCAATGTTCTTAGCTTTTTTCGTCACGAATTCAACTTTTTAAGGCTTCCGAGTTTTCGCGGTCCACTGTGAGCACTTGAGATTTCAATTCCACTTCTGAAGATTGTAAGAGTTATTTATTTATTCACACTTGAATTATTAGATCGATACAAAATACATAGGACATCCTTACGCCACAATGGATACGAAGGAACTGAGCGGTTACATCGATAGTGTTGCCAATATCGCTAAAGTTTAAATATTTCAACAATATATTTATAAAACTTACATAATTTTCATTATTCTAGGCTGAAGCCACAGATGAAGAAACGGATAAATTATTTGGGGCTGACGAAAAAGCTTGTATAGAGGAAAGTGGTATAGATCCAGGTATAGTATAAATACTTGTATGTTTTTGCATATTCATATTAATTCGATCCTGATTGAAATTTAATAGAAATAATAAATTTTTAAATATCTGCTTCATGAAACGGGATGACTGGAAAATCCTGAAAAATATATTATAAAATATATGATTTGAGCTTATAAAATTTCCGAAAAAGAAAATAATCGAAATAGAAAATTCTTGAAATAATAAAATTGCCGACAATTTAAAATTTTCAAACTGGAAAATTCTCGAGATTTTATAGTATAATAAATTGACATCAAGCAATAGTATTTAAATTAAAAATGTAAAATTATAGGCACTAATTTTCTAATTTCAGGAATGTTCTATTTCTAGTATTTTTCTTTTGGAATTTTCCAGCGTCGAAAATGTTATTTTTCGGATTTTCCGGTCATCCCTATAAACTGTATATAAACAATATAAGCAACACAAATTAGAAGTAGTTATTATTTAAAAAAAAATTAAATAAAAAATTGCTTAAATAATTTATTGTTGGTCCAAATTATTTCAGGTGTACTTGAGAAGTTTATAAAAGAACAAAAAATAGACAAAAATGATGAGAAGCTGGCTTGTTTCGCGGCTTGCATGTCGAAAAAATTTGGATTGGTGAATATTAATTTTTTGAAAAATACGTATTATTTTCAATAATGATGAATTACATGGAGGCTATGTAATAATTATTCAATTCCTATTTTACCGACATATTTTTCGTAAAAACTTACGTTTACACGAATTGAGATGTCAAATTGAAAATTAGGGAAACCAAATAAAAGGTACTAATTATAAAGTTTAGATGGTCTTTAATTTCTGGAACTTCAAAAATATTTAATTTTGAAAAAGTTTTGGATATAGAAAAAATGATGGTGAAGTAGGGATTGGGTAACTGTTACATTGCTTCAAGTAGATCCAGTAAAACGAAGATAGCATACATATACTATCATAAAGGATAACTGTGAATGAAAATTTAATGTTCATTGAGAAAATGCATAATATTAATTATTTAGTATTGATTAAAAAAATTATTTTTCAGATGAATTCTGACGGTTCAATCAATGAAAGCAAACTCAGAGTTCGAGGCGGTGTTAGTAAGGAGAGCGCTGTTATGATGAGGAACAAGTGTGGAGGTATGAGTAAGTAAAGACTTGTAGTTCTCATAATCGGCTGTCTTGGAGGTATGAAAGCTTCATTTCTTAGCCAACTCAACAAGATTCCGGCTTGACAGCGTCAGGCTCATTCCATAGCGAACCGGATGCAAAAGGCTGTTCTTCTGGGATCACATCATCTGATCCGTCAAAACTGTTCCTCATAACATTCAATAAAGATTGGTATCTCTAAAAAAGTATTTAGAGCTGAAACCTTTATCTCCAAATGTCTCGTCTGCCGCGTAAGGTCATAAGCAACTCCAAGGAACAGTGTTGAACGATGTTGTCTCGCGTGAATTTCCACGTAGCTTCTGGAGCCTACAACTTCTCAGAGATAAGATAATATAATATATAATAATATGTATACTATATGTATGTATATAATATAATTTAATTTATTATATTCATAATCTATTATAGATGGAAACGTAACAAGCTTGTTTTACCCCAATTTCAAATAGCTTCGTTGCAGAGTTTGATTATTCTTTTTAATTCGACAGTTAGGCAAAACAATTGATGAAAATTTTCACCCGCTGAATTATAATAATTTTTCAACGTAAAAAATTTGAAAATAAGAATTTTTCAAGCGTACGCAAGAATCCCGAATATGAAGTCGCCATAAGATTATCAGTTAACCAAAAAAAAATTAAAGAATGTTTTTTATAATACCATATTAAAAAAAAAATCAGCAGAATCAAAGTTAGAATTGTGTAGGATTGCACATTTGTACAAAATGTAAAATAATTTACGAAAATGATAAGACATGATTGAAAAATATTAATTATGAGAGTAGGAGATTTTTTACCATCTTTTATAATGTTTTTTTTCTCTAAATTTTCTACAAATTCTACATTTTTCACAAACATGACTACTAGTTACTCTGACATGTAAACATATTTAATCCACTCCTCTGATAATGAAAACAGTGTGTTCTGAAAAACTTCAGGATTGATTTTTAACATCTAATGAAACTGGTCCGATAGATGCGAACAACAAATTCGTGGTTTCTTGTTTCCTAAGAATAACGTATTTTATATACAATCATTTTTTATATATTTTCTTATAATAATAAAAAAACATCCATTCGAACAATTTACACTTTTCTTATTAGGAAGAATGTTGGAATGTGGGTACTTGAGTGCCTAAAGAAATATAATTTAGCTGCAGATTAGTGAAAAATTACGAATTCGACAATTCAACATATTTTCTAATTGAAAAGTGAAAAACTAATTGCTTGGTATAAATGAAAATCATTCAGATCTGTTTATTAGCATAGCTTTAGAAAAATAATAAAGATGAAAAAGGTGGAAAATAGAAAAATTTAATTAAACGACGCGATAGTGTCACATTTTCAACTCTAACGAAACAATAAGAAGGCCATATTGAGAAATTGATAACGTGACCTGGTCTGTCTGTAACGCTGTTAATTGCAAATGGTTTATCGTACGAAGAAAGTGTAACAAACAAATAGTTTTATTTTTGTTCAGAGGTGATAAACATAATTTTATAATTTTTCTTCTTGATAAATAATGAAATTGTTTGAAAAATTGTTTAAACAAAGACTGAAAAGGATTTTAAACAAATATCCTAGATATTCGTAGTCAAGGGACTGTTTTGGATATTTTTAAATTTTTTCCACATATGCCAATGTTGCCATTTCATCACATTTTTGTCACGAAGAAGCCATTTTTAAGCCTTATTGAAGAAATTTTTTCATTTTTGTATTTTCTCTTATGCCAAGGTCTCAAATTTGTAACCTCATATCTATTATATATTTTTCATCTATTGTATGCGGAATGTCCCAGCATTAGCCACAATTTTCCTTTATAAGATATTTCTCTGAAACTAACTTGTGTATTTAATGTAATAAAAACTACAATAATCTCATCGTGTGCATAAATTTGAAGCTCGCAACCTCTAAATAATTTTTTCAAATTATGAAAAAATTAGGAGAGTAATAAGCATATAATAAATAAACAGCAGAGAAAATCATTTCTTAAACAATCTCATTATTTTTTGTTAATATATTTTTCTGAAATAAAATAGACATTTAAAATACTCTTTGAATCTTCTATATGAATCATACTAAATATATATTTTTCCTGAGAGCCATTTTGTTCGAAAAAATATAATATTTATTATTAATAAAAGGTAGTTCTAGTTTAAGACATATTCGCGTTTTTTTAGTCGGGTTCAAAATTATTATTTTCGGATTCAAGTGGGGAATAATATTAAGACCTATACTGAATATTTTGACACTAATTGTCCTGAAAGCAAGCAAAAAGGGTATATTTCATTTAAAAAAGTGTAACATGTACGCTTATGGTTCTCGACAACATTAAATGCGTTTTTCTCGAAAACTGGTTTTTTGAGTTTCAACTTTAAAAATGCCCCGGCGACTCATTTTTTAACTTAAAGGTTGAAAAACAAGATGATAAAAAATAGTGTAAATCATAGTATAAACCATAATAAGTGTTGAAACAATTATGTTTGTCAACTTGAATTAATTATTATCTCAGTAAGTGAAGAGTGGACAAATAATGAAAAGTTTTGGGGAAAAAACACAACTATCTAGCATCACTGTACGAGAAGATAGTTGTAAACAATACTTGTTTGTTTGAGAAATAAGGTTTTTTGTTGAATTGAAATAATTATTACCACACTTAAAGTGAAAAGTAGTCCATTTAAGGCCTCCTTTACTCCTGCTTAGCCCTCCACGTCCTCTTTTGAATCCCATTGGACCTTGAGGCCCTCTTTTGATTTGCTTACGTCCTGACGACCCATGTACTTTTCTCGTATTTATACAATTGAATTATTCTATTTGGTTTAATATTTATTATAATTAGTTAATATACCTCATTTGTTGATATGCATAATAAAAAGTTATGGTATATCAGGCAGAGTTATGAAGTTGGTTTCTTTGAAATTCGAAAAAAGTCAATACAAATTTGAAATTCGTTAATATCTTCAGTTCTGTTTTTTATGGGGAAACACTTATGGCACATTATTTATTAGCGCAATTTTGAGTATTTGAACCAAAACATAAAAATATAAATTTGTAGCATTTTTCGCCAAATGTACAAAAAAATTATTTTTAGCTCTAGATTTGAATAATTTCACATTTTTGTTGGAAAAATTATATATATATATTGGTTTTGAGATTGTTGATCATTGTGAATCACACTAATGTTCAATGACGTAGGTTCTGAAGATTTTTTTTATGTGAATGATAAAAAAGTCCTTCTTTAAAATTATTTGAAAATTCCAATCTAATTCATTTTTTATTTTATAAATAATGGCAAATTTATCAAGCCAGCGTTCAAAAAGCACATGAACAAGTGTGCCCTAAACGAAATCTGATTAATTTTTTATAAAATTTTGCAATTTTTACTACGACGCCAATTTAATGATAAGCATTTATTCATTAAAATCTTTTAAGTTGATTTTGTCTGAAAGAATTAGGTATTTAGTTTTGAAGAAATTCATCTGGCCTGATTTTTGAATTTTTGTTTGCATGAACATTTATGCTAATGCAAAAAACAAAAAAAGTCGATTTTCTGGTTTTCCTTTCTTAATTTCGTAAAAAAAAATTTCCGATCATTAAAATCGCTAGGCTAGATGCGCAGGGATGTTTGAAATCGAAAAACAAATATTATTAGGGAAAGTCGACTGTCATAAAAAATTTGAATTAACAAATAGTCTAAATGAGGAGCTTTTTGTTTTCAAAGTACATTTTGCATTTGAATTTTTTGCTTTTATTGGCAGAATGATACCTGATCATAAAAACTTGTCATTTGACATTTCGTATTTAATTTTATAAACAAATTATACAAACGAATGCCCAGTATGGACATGGAAAGGCGAAGAGAAATAGTATTTTTCCTTGATATTGTTAAAATTATATTGTCCATGATGTTTCTTTATTATAATTTGTCATTAAATTTTTTTTCTCAATTAAATAAGCAAATTATGTTAAAAAAATGACCAGTGTGGACATTTGAAGGCAGAAAGAAAATTTGTTTTTTCTCAATTTTCCCTTAAATGATGCAACCAGATTTGATTAGTGATGAAAATTTGTCATTCCATTTTTTTAATTAATTTTATAAGCAAATTATATGAAAAAATGCCCAGGCTGAATGTATTAAGGCAGAAAACATGAGCTTTCTCGCACTAATTCCATAAAATTAATAAAGAATATCGAATAGCAAATGCTCAGGAGTGAAAATCACTTCAAGCATCTACATTCGGCTTTTGTTTATAGAATTGGTTTACAAAGTTCACAACAAATTTTGAAATCACAAAATTTCATAAATAAACATCATTAACGTCAACACTAGGCATTTACTTATAGAATTTGTTAGAAAATTATTTAAAAATATGAGATAAGAAATATTCATGACTAGCTATCACTGATTACATCATTTAAAGAGAATTAGGAGAAAAAACTATTGCTTTTTTTTCAAAATCAATACAAAATATCGGGTTACAAATTGTTATCATGAAACATCACTGACATAATAAATCTAATAAAATTAGGAGAAAAGATTATTTCTTTCTGCCTTTAAATTTCTGCACTGGACATTTGTTCATATAATTTGTTTATGAGTTTAATAAAAAATGTTGGATGACCAATTTTTATGATCGAGTATCATTTTGTCAATTAGAGAAAGCAATTCGAACGAAAAAATGTACTTTGAAGACGAAAAATCCATAATGTAGATTATTTGTTAATTAAATTTATTTGTAACAATGAAGTTTACTGGATAATAATTTTTTTCGATCTTAAATATCCCTGCTCAGTTAGTTTAGCGATGCTGAACATAGACATTTTTTTTACATAAGTCTCTTCAAAACTAAATGCTAAGTTTAAAAAAAATCTAAAATTGGTCAAGAATTGCCTTCATTCAGATAGATCTGTTCATTATCTTTCAAAATACACCAACAAATTTTGAAAAAATTTGAAAATAAACAAAATAGCAGTCCTTTTTCTAAGCATTTTTAAACTTAATTTTCTCAAATACCCTAGCGTTTTTTTTCCTTATTTTTTTTTTGTTGCTATCAACATGGTGAATACATCCCGTTAAAGTTTATCTAACGCTCGCGTCTTGGCAAAGAGAAAGAATGTTTTTCATTTGGAGAATGAAAATTCACAATTTTTGCACAAACAAGACGATATATTAAAAAAGGTGACGAAGCAAAGTTATATCTTCTTGAAGTTCTACAAAAAAGTCCTTTGGCATTTTTTACTCTCTTGCCTGATGATTGAAATACTTGCTAAAATAAGAAAAAATTCAATATTCTGCTAGGTCAATTACACCAGCCCCCTTCTTAATTTTTATGTGTTTCTATATTCCACTGAATTGCGCCGCAAATACCCTCATATGCACCACCAATAAGAAAATTGGCACCACGAAACTCTAGGAGTTAAAGCAGGTGTTTTAGTTTGGGGGGGGGGGCACACAAGAGCCCCCATTTGAAAAATTAAAGTTGAAATTGCATTACCTTGTAGATCTCCAAATGCGCTGATATGCGCCATCAAGAAAGAAATTTACGCCACATTGATAACCGAGTTATCAGCGATCAAAATGGGGGAGGGAGGCTGGCGCGATTTGTATAAAATAATAACATTTCTTCAAATTCATCATAGCTATCCGTCATAATTTCAATTGCGCTCAAATACGCCACCACAAAATAATTTTGCGCTAGCTCATTAACAAAGATAGCATTTGGGAGCGGCGGGGGGCAATGTGACGGAGATGATAAATCTTCGAGTGATACGAAATTCATAATCACGGATATGGAGTAATTCGTCTTCAAATACGCTCATATGCCCCAGAAACATTTTTTGCAAAACTTGAAAACTGTCTACGATACGAAGGTTTTAACATTTTGCAAAGTGATGAACAAGTGATGACCAACCAAATAAAAAGTTTTTATTCCGCAAAGATGAAGCGACTTTCGTATGGGGTTTCAAATGCACTCATATGGGCCATACAAATTTTCTGCATATCTTGAAAATTGCCCAAGATATGCAGGTCATAACATTTCACAAAGTGATGTCAAAAGAAATGAAACGTTTTCAATCAGCAGTGATGAAGGGATTTCCGTATGGGGTTTCAGATGGACTCATATGCGCCATAGATATTTTTCTGCATATCTTGAAAATTGCCCAAGATATGGAGATCTATAATTTTGCAAAGTGATGACCAACAAAATAAAAAGTTTATAATCAGCAGTGATGAGGGGAGTGTCGTGTGAGGTTCAAATGAGTTGCGTTCCTCTAGCTTCTCCACAACGTAATTTGAATATTTTCTTTATGCCATAATTTTGGGCTTTCTTTGGGCACCGACGCTGATTTTTGGGCTTTCTTAGTTTTCTCAAAAAACCGAATTTTGAATGGAGCTTCTGGCCGCCAGCTTGTCCAATAAGTTGAAAAATTAAAAAAATCAACAGTGTCAAAATTTTGGGCTTCTTATGGGCTCTTCAAAAATGCAAAAATTAATTGTCAAAAAGCAGCCCCTATCTCCTAAAAACGACCTTGACAATTAAATATGCACTCAAACTAAATGTAATAATATCCGAATTTCGGGCATTAGACGAAGAATTATTAGTAAATGAAGACGAATCTATAGACATAACAGAACTGACTTAACAAAGAGTTTCCACTATAGGCACAATAAAGCTACCCATAAAAAAATCCTTCGTAGTTTTTCACGTTTTCTCGCCAAATTTTTCTCTGCACACAGATGAAATTCTAGGAAGAGAATACCACCGACAAGAGAAAGTTAAAATTTCGGTTTGGCATAATCATATAGTCACGCATTCAAACCCGTTAGAACTGATTCCTTTCATAGATAAGAAGTTGATGACTCCTCTCGAAAGTATCCCTGATTATAAACGAATAGGATCAAAACAATAATATAAAAAGCATCGAGAAACCTGAATTAGATAGTAAAACGGAATTCCATCAAAGAATAAACTCATTTACAAACCGGGCTGGAAACGAACCAAATGTACTCAAAACTCAAGAAGTTAGCAATGAAGAAACTAGTGAAGAAAATAAATATGCAAATACTCCAGAAAAAGTAGAATGTTCCAAAAACACTCTTGCAAGTTCTTCAACCTAAATTTAGTAATAAGACAAAAGGGTAGTGAATCACGACGAGCCATATTAAATCCATTGCGACAATCAACCAACAGACGTAGCTGTTTTTACAAGTTGCGAGAGAAGAATTCAAGGATAGGGTTACGCATTTTACGAGAAACGCGTTTTCAAAACGTATATACAAACGAAAGGCATACATATTATTACTTATTTCTTTTGCACAGACGGAGACCCAAAGCCAACTTTTTCATGGGACTGTCAAAGGACATATTTACGCTTGAAATATCAAACGAATTGCGAAATAACAGAGTCTACACTTTTCATTATTTCTGTAATTACGGAAAATGTCTCATCTTGATTAATGGAAGTAAACACAAATACACTGATTCTGGCTCATCCTTTAAATATTCTTCAAGACTTTTTCCTAAAAATACCTATAGAAAAAGAGGTTCTAATTTCACAGAATCGAAAACATCAATTTAGCCTTCATTTCATCACTTTTTATTGGTTATTTCTTCAATAAACAAGTGTACACGTTCAGAGGAGTAAAATTTGTTGAACAAATATAAGAAATTATTTCCGAAATCGGTGAAATATTAAATACAGCAATAAGGCATTCTTAATTAGATTTTGGAATGTTCCAAATAAAACATACACTTGATCTGGTCAGATTGATGAATTTTTCGGACTTCTCCCTATCTTTCTTTTCAGTCAATGGCAATGCTCGCAAAAAAATAAATTACTCAGACGAGCGGTTCAAGTGACCACTGACTGCTCTACAGGCGGCTTTAACGGACAACAGCGAATAAACTTCTTATGCTTTCATCAAGCAGGGGCATTTCGTTCTGTCTCCTGTTTTCGTTTCGATAACTTCTCCTGAATAAAAACTAGCAGAACCTGGCGGCCAAACATTGAAACGATACTGTATGCACACGAACTCATTTCACTCAGTGTGTGGCTTTCCACACGTGTATCTCATCACTGAGAGTTCCACGCTGGACGAGTAGATGCATAATGAGTGTCGAGGATGACGTCACATTCCTTGATGGCCATGCAGTAGGTGAAACGTCATCCGAAGAACAATCTGACTCCACCTACATAGCCATAGGAACGCCCGTAGCGAGATAACGACACTCAGATAAAATGGCTACTAAGAATGCAGCCTACTACGATTACCAATGATGACATCACCAATTTTCTATATTGTCGCTCAGTACATGAAATACAATCCGAGTATGATGATATTTCGACGGTACAGGACAGCCTCTCAACAATAAAAAGAAAATGACAAGCGAGAATCCACTTTAAAGCTCCAGTTGGATTGTGATAGAAAAAGATTAAGTGGACTCAAAGCTTTATAGATCAACTGACTCCTTTCCACGGATTTTCTCACCCTTTCCCAAATTTTACTTTAACAAATTAGCATCAATCACAAAATTTTAAACGAAATGAATAAAAGTCTCATCAAACACTCCAGAATCCTCACAAATGTATTATTGTGTGTATTATTGTTCTTAAGCAACTATGTAATGATTGTATAATAAGATTATACATTAAATTCATCGTTATATTCTTGATGCAATCATTACCATACAAATATAATCAAACATTTCAACTACAAGAAAAGAACACTTACTCAGGGATTTTGATAAGAAAAGGTGTAAGTGAGAGTTAACCCATTTTCATCAATAATCAATAAACTAAGTTGACAGGTTGAAGAAATTTATTAGATAAGTTAAGCAAAGCCATAACTTCCAGTCATTCAATTATAATTCCTATTATTCAAGTATTCTAACCTCCAACTTACCATAAATACCATACATGTCTAGTAATATAATTAAGATATTAATATTATTTTCTATGTTGCAGAAAAAACACCTGCAGCATCAGAGGTGACAGTGACGTTTCCAACCTCTCCCAAGCAGTAACAGCCCTGGCAAACGCAACGGATGATGCGCGTTTCATCATCGAGGACGATGATTAATTTAAGATGGGAGGACTGTTACATCCTGAAATTTTATAAAATTTGATGTAACGGCTAAATAGGCGCAGCCTTCTTCACGCCACATATTTCAGGCTAACGTAATCAATTACAAGCAAAATTATTACCGATACTCTCTAAGTTCAAATCTAACTATAGCAACTGTGCTACGACCGGTAAGATAGAAATCACAAGATACTTAAAGTGAGTCACCGTGGAGGGATAAGAACTCAGATATACCGATAACCTACTGAATACATTTATTAGAGAGACTGTTAGAAAAATATGTACTAGATTTAGTATACATGCAATGGAAGCGAGAATGCACAACATGAAATTAAATTTAGTATACCAGCGTACAGTAAATTTAGTATATGCATATACTGAATTTAGTGTGCACGTACATAAAATTTAGTATAAGCGGCTACTAAGTTAAGTATACATGTATACGAAATTTAGTATACGCTTATACTAAATTCAGTATACGCTTTCCATTTCGCGTGGGTTCTGTCTTCATCATCTGCAAACATGATCGGATGAAAAATCAAATTAGAGAACAAAGTTTTAATTTTCAAATAATCATATGGTTAAGCTACATTTACGTTAATAAATTGATTATACCTTCCAAAGAGAAGACTTCGCATATCCTCGCAGAAAGAAACTGAACCTTTTGGTATTACAAAGAACTCAAACAAATGCAACCGACCACATTGCCCAACTCGCGTAAATGAAAACGCGCTTGCGCAGCAGAATATAGTAAACACGTATATTAATTTTAGTATACAGAAACTATGAAATTCATATACGTGAAAGAAACTTACTGCACACTTAATAAATTCAGTATATAGTAACATATAACTTCATAAAAAAAATTTAGTATACGTAAGTACACTAAAATTACAAAGTGTAATGAATTTAGTAAACATATGAGAAATTTAGTATACCCATGTATAATAAAATTGGAAACATTTCTAATAGTGTAGTGAAAGACCAAAATGGGATAACTCGAAAAACTGATTGAGTTTAAATTGAATGCCTGTAAAAATTTAATATTCTATGAAAGCATTGAGAATTGTACATGTGAAATTAATTTTAACTGTTCACTCACAGAAAAACAACGGAATCATTAATCATTATTCAATTAATAACTGAAATCACTAAAGAATGAGTCAATATTTTTAAAGATTGACTTCAGTAAAATAATCTTATGATTTTTTTTGTTTCACATTAAAAGTAACAGCATGAAGTTCTCCTATTCAAAAACAGGATACCTAAGAAATAATACCGCAAAAAACGAGGTCTCGAGTTTTTACAGTGTAATATTAAATAAACAGATATTTTTCAACCATATAATTTTAAGAAAATGACAGCTAACCAAAAAAGTGTTTAACAACAAATTTTTCAGCAGTAGGAAAAAGTTGATTGCTCAATCCTAATTGTGTTTTTCAGCGATAAAATAGTCATACTTTATGATTTTTTTACCATGCTGTTATTGAAATCCTAATATATGACTATTTTACTGCGAAAACACCCAATTAAGGTTAAGCAATCAACTCTCTCCTACTGCTGCAAAATTGGATGTTGAACACTTTTTTGTTGAGCTATTGTTTTCTTAAAAGTAGATTGTTAACAAAAATCTATTTACTTAATGGTACACGTAGTTAAAATCACAAGACTTGCAAATTAGGACTATATTCCTCAATTTTAATTTGTTTCAAAAGAAATCTCAGAAACTTTGAGCCACAAAAATGGGAGAGAAAACGGTCTCTGAGAGGATCGAGTAATATTTTCGAATTTCAGATTTAAATGAAATTTTACATTAAAATTGAAATTAGTGAAATACAGTCTTGATTTACTTAACGCAATTCACAGTTTTTATAGATCCCTTTAGAGGCTCCGTGCTAAAATCATTTCTAAATTTGAAGGAATGCATTAATTAATATTCTTCAGAATTACGCAAAGATAAAAAATTATTTCATCAGTCCAGAGCTTGAACAAAACCCAATATTGACCAAGTACTTTGACCTTGTTACTCAGTCGCTGTTTCGAATCAAGGAAAGTAAATGAAGTTTCCTCATTTTAAGTATGATTTATTCAAAGCTTAATTATCGCAACTCCATCCCATCATCCAAATGTAGATAACGACTTTGTCAATAATGAGGTAATGACTAGTATATATACAAGGTGAAAATATTCAATCTCTTATCAGTTTCAGGACCAGAAATTCGTGAAAATCAGTTCTTAGTGTCTACAAAAATGAAGATCTATGTTTGTAATCTGATCATCAGTTGTATGATATTTCTCAATTCTGTTCGTAAGTAGAATATAATATAGAATAAAGCAACTGAACCATATATTGTAATATCTAATATTTAGATGTCGACTATATTGAAAAATTCTTTTACCGTGATATAAAAGACCTTAAATACTAATGGATCCGCGTCGACAGCTTAACATGGTGATTTTGTGAAGCTTTTTTCCATTCTTGAAAAAATTAACTTTTTTCTCGATCCAAATCAAACATTTTTCCAAAATACTTCGTATCGAAAGCTCTTCGTGGGCAATTTTTCTGTGTAGATTTGAAGGTCGCTCATTTTGTTTACAGACTCAGCTCGACTACCGCCACGTCGAAGTGAGCGCCTGCGAAATAATTACGGACCTGACGTGGTAAGCCCGATATAATTTATTAAATATTGGTTTGTGATACACAAAAAAAAGTTTTATTTTAGACAAAGAAACAGCATCCAAACATATCGAAACAAGATTAACCTTTAATTGGTTTATATCAAGCAACACAAATACTGAAGGCAAAAAAATTGTTTTTCGGTTTTGGCATTGATCAAGAGAGCGAACATAACTGAAGTTTTAAAAATGCTATCTTAAATAATCTTAAAGGCGATTGCCGAAAAGTTAACCACCTAAAGTCCCGCAGTCATTAGCTACTTTTTGAAAACTTATTAAACTTCATTTAGAAAATGTAAACAAAAAAGTACGCGAAATGTCGTATCATCCACCTGTCCCAAACTACAAATTCATAATGAAAAATGGTTAAATTGTATTAAGAACATTCTTGAAAGCTTAAGATTAGTAGATAATATAACTCATACTGTGTTGAAAACTATAACGCCCAAAAAGAGAGTTCAATATTTTAAAGTTAGGGATTTCAAAAATCACTCCAAAGTCTGTCCATTATAATTTTATAATCTTAGAATTATTATTACAATCTTGGAAGTCCGTTATGATCTTAGATTTTTTTTTGGTTATTTGTTACATAATTCGTGAAAATAATAACCTCTGCATAATTTAAATTATTTATGAATAATTCTTTTCTTTCCATCAAAATTTCAGATTTTGAAAAAAGCGCTCTCACATTTATTTATTTCTACTGAAAGCACGTGCATTTTATGAGCATAATATTCCGGAAAAAATTTAAGTACTCTGTTTTTTTTTTTAGATGAATTACAAAGATGGAACAGCATCCGTGGAGGGTGTTCATGGAAGATTTTTTAATGGCTGGTTTCTTCCATTCGATTTAGCACATATAAAACCTCTACAGGCAACCAGGATAGGTGTACGCCAACTCACCCCAGGTACAAATTCCACTTTTTATTCTTAGCTTCTTAAATGAAGGGGGAATGTGACCTATAGTGATATAGTGATAGTGAATCACATTCTGGCAAGGGCATACATTTTTATCTCTCATGTTGTTGTGGGTTAGAATGAAAGTGGGAATCTGAAGATTATTTATCATATCGTGCGACACGCCAGTTGATTGTGAAAGAATTGAAGTAAAAGATGCCTTCTGGGATACTTTAAGTGATACAATAGGCACTTGCGATCATGGGGAAACATTCACTCTACCAGGATATATGAATGGATGGATTGGAGTCCAACACGAGGGTACAGACAGGGTGCTCAGCAATTTTGGAGATACGAAAACGAACAGTGACGGGGACAGATTGGTTAGCTTTTGCTCCGGGAAGGGCTCATTTATTACAAATATTTAGTTTAGGCATAAAATGATACAGTTGTAGACATGGTGCAGAGATGATAGCCACAGTTTTATTGACTTTGTTGCGGAGCAGAGACTAAGGGAGCTGGTAAGAGATGCAAGAGTTATGAGAGGTTCTGAATATGGAACGGACCATTACCTCTTAGTTTTAAAAATTAAATTAGATCAAGGATGGAGAATGAAGAAAACAAAAAAGATAAAACAGATGCAAATCAAGCGTATCCAAGAAAGATGAATACCACAGCCTTTGGCAATTATGAGAGAATTAGACTAGAAAATGATTATAGGGAGAAGAATAAAAAAGTAAAAATACTAGTTAAAGAAAGCAAGGATGAAATCAATGCGGAAGAAGATAAGAAAATGCAAAATGCTTTCGGAGGAAATAAAAAATTATCTACATTTTTTTTATATTGTTGGCAATTGCGCAAGGAAAATATGAAAGTAAGAAGTAGTACAGAGTTAGTCAGAATTAGGGATAGGAGCAGCATAACTGCGACATAGAGGACAATGCGTCGAAAAGCCCGGTTGCAAAAATGTGTATCTCTGAGATCAGGTATATGATTAAGAACCTAAAGAATGTTAAGACTGATGGTGTATATATATAATTTAGGCTGAAATACTTGAATGCGGTGGCGTATATGCTGTGCGTGTTGATAGATTTATGCATCAAGATGGGGGAAGTTCCCAATGACTGGTAAAAGGCGATCATCGTCCCAATATACAAAAAAATGTATATAAAGATAAAAAAAGATCTCGGAGGTTCAATGTGGATTTATGCGAGAAAGATATTGCTCGAACCGAATATTTAGCTTGAAATAAATCACAGAACAAAGGCAAACAAAAAAGTTTTCTGTGAATCTGTTGATCTGCAAAAACCGTTTGATAAGGTTGATAGAAGTAAACACTGGGAAGTCCTGGAAGAGTACGAAGTCAATCGATGGCTCCTAAGAGCAATCAAAGCAATACATGCAGGTAGCAAGGCGAGTGTGAAAGTAAATTGACAACTGAGTGACTGGTTCGATATTAGGCAAGGTATTAGACAGAGATGCATTATTTCAGCTTGGATG
The DNA here is from genome assembly GCA_011634705.1 of Andricus grossulariae. Classification (NCBI taxonomy): domain Eukaryota; kingdom Metazoa; phylum Arthropoda; class Insecta; order Hymenoptera; family Cynipidae; genus Andricus; species Andricus grossulariae. The sequence goes on along the minus strand of JAABKJ010007545.1, from coordinate 104,945,917 downwards.
TTTGTTATATTCATGGACAAGTGTCTAAGAATCGTCCTGCTTGACGGAGGTGTGGATCTAAGGATAGTGAAGGTGCGTGGGTTAGCGTTTGCAAATGATAAGTTCCTTATGGCAAACTGTATCGAAAGCTTGGAGAGAATCTTGAGCACACTAAACACAAGCATGAAGAATATGTTTCTTCAAAATTGATATGAATGAAACGAAAAGTATGCTATTTGATCATTAATGAAATAAAGGAGATAGCCAGGCGTATAAAAGAGGGTAGGAAGGTTATTGGCAGGATTACCAAAAGTAAAAGTGCAGCCAATGCATCTAAAATTGCGTAATATAAATATGTACAAACACATAATTTAGCATGTTAGCATGCAACGCATGCTTTAAAACGCTAATGGACAAAGTCAGTAATGAGATAATTGCCAAAGAATGTGGTGAAGAGGAAACACTGTTTGACAAGAGTAAAAGAAATTTGTTGAGATGGTTTGGGCATGTTGAGAGACTGAAAAAAAAACAACGACAAAACAAATACATTTAGGTACAGCAAATAGTAGTGTACCCAGAAGTCACTCAAACACAAGAGCTTACATGAAGAAATATATGGACGCAAAGGAAGCTAAAGTGATTTTTTTTGCCAGGACAGCAAAGTGCAAAAAATGATTTATGAGATATGCATAATGAAGAGTGTCGGTGGAGTGAGAAGCGCCTGAAATAGAAGACCATTAATAATGGGTCAGCGTGGAGAGCGAAACATCTCGTTCAGTTACTCGGAATTGGTTGACTTTTTTTAGGAAAATCTGTTGGCCTTCATTCAGCATCTGGAAGTCTAGAACTTAAGTTTTCTTTTTTTTTTAACTAAATTGAAAATTAGATTTTATAGAACGTTCATTGCTTTCCCCAAAAATTGGTCAAATGGTGGTTGATTCATTTTGCTGTGTCACCCTTGAAACATTACCAGACTCACAAATTCGTACAATTTAGTGGTTTTAAGCAAATGACTTTATTAATCCTGAATGTAATTAATAACTATGTTTTTCTCATAGAGTCGTTCAAAGCTGGGCCAATCGAGATTATGAATGGTGATGAAATATACCGTACGACTGGTGATGCATTTCACCGTGCTTCAAAGGTTATTGCACGAGCTCAAGTTCAAAAGTTTTATACTCTGCTACAAACTGCTCCAGGAGGTAATTTAAGAAATCCAGAGGTGATCTGAATGCGTACAAACCCCCCCCCCCTTCTCTCTAGGCCTAGATTTGAATGATGAGTATCAACTTCTCAAGTGGCGTGTAACATTATAATGCCCCCCATCCCTTCCCTGAAAAACTTTCTCTGAATCATCCACTGAGGTGCTACATAAAACAGTTCACTCGAAGTATACTGGAGATTCGATTGGAGCACAGTTTCGGGGATTGCTTGCCTTGGCCTTGACACTCAATTCAGCCAGTCCGAACGTAAACAGTCAGGGGCGTGTATAACATTTCCTAATATTACGCAATACATGCGCGTAATTACCCGCGCACTGCTCCTTTATACTATGCCCCTAGTGTTGCACGCTTGAATGACCACCATCTCTACCCCGAGGGGCTTCACTCTCAGCGTGAATCGAGGCTGCTTCAATTGATACTCCAGTGTAAAGTACCTAGAGGTATAATCATGTTAAAATTAGCCGACCTTGCTCAAAGTTTTAGTATAAATAATTTTTTTTTATTCAATACAAAATTATTGGGATCAGGGAAGAAATGCAGCATTCAATTTTTTGAACCACTGTTTAGGACATGTTCCTTCCCCCGGCCGGTGCAAAATAGTTTCATATCTCCTTTTTGAATCCGGCGCGGTGCCTCAATTATTGGGATACTCACAATTTGGTGCACCTTAGTAGTTCTAAATAATTGATTTTTCAAACATTTTAATTAATTAATTAATTTATCTTTTCTTACGGGAACAGTTCAACGTATGGAGGTCAAGCCTAGAGACTATGATGTACTGATACGAAATAAACAACCGTACGGGCAATATCATGTTTGCGCGTGGTACCCGTATCTTGAATAGGCACATGCACTTCCTCGTCCAGCAGGTAACTTAAAAACTGAAATACAATCTAAAACAAATATATATCATAGAATTATGCCTGATCCGATTAAATTTTTTCTTAATTAATCGGTATTTCGGGGCTATATGAAATCTTCTAAGTCCCAAGGTTAATGAAATATAGAATGTCTTTTGCACCATTAGTGTAGACTAACATCTCAGTATTTTCAAATTATACATTTTCAAATGATCAAAAAAATAAACTTGATATTTTTTCTTACAGAACCAAGTGAAGGATAGCAAAGTGAGTGATTTGATGGAGCACATACCAAAATAATGATAGTCTCCTTCATCCACCAGGTCCACATAACCAAGATCGGCCTCGCACGTCATACATTGACAAAAATATAAAAATGATATACAATGTTAAACTACTATGATGAATAAAAAAATTTAGCATTGACACGAATTATTTCATGATAGTCAAATTAATCAAATTACAAATTTACTCAAAGAGGATTTATTATTCGCACACCATATAATAATGGCCTTTCACATCTAGCCAATAGCTTCTAAATTTAAAAATGTTTGGGAAACTGAAATGCAATAGTATATTGTGTATCAAGGGCGTAAAGAAGGCTATTTGGCGAGTGTGAATTTGCTGCCCGAGCGAAGCGAGGGCCGCAGTCACACGAGGCAAAATAGCTTTACGCCCTTGATACACATAAAACATCCTTAATGATGAAAAAATAGGAAAAAATTGTATCTAGTAAGAAAAGCCAATATATTAAATTATAGTTGTAGACTGCACATTCTTTCCCTTATTCCTCTCTTTACCCTTTTTTTAAATTCCTTCTTCCCCTGTTTACAAAAAAGTTTCCCTTCTCATCGTATGCGATCTGAATTAATAGAACCCAATAAAAAAATCTAAGTATTTTGTTGAAAATTTAAATGTTTTGTTAAACATTCATCCTTTGTGGTTGAAAATTCAAATATTTTAGTGAAAATTCATCATTTTGGATAGAAAATCCATCTTTTATGGTAGAAAAGTCATATATTTTGGTTCAAATTCATCTTTCTTGGTTTAAAATGACCTTTTGTGTTGAAAATTTAAATGTCTTCTAAAAGGTTCGTCTTCTTGATTTAAAAATTCAACTGTTTGGTTAAAAATTTCAAAGTTCAAATACAACTTTTTGGTTGAAAATTTATATTCGTTAGTTGACAATCATTTATTTTATAAAAAATGTTCCTTTCTTGTTCATAATTCAACTCTGTTCTAAAAAATTCGACTTTTTGATTTGAAAATTCGACAATTCGGTTGAAAATTTGTCGTTATGAGTTGAAAATTCAACTATTTGGATAAAAATTCAATTATTTGGTTGAGAAGTCATCTGTTTCCGAAAAAAATTCAACTGCTGGTTAAAAATTGAACTATTTCTTTCAAATTCATCCTTTTGGATTAAAAATGCATCTCTCTTGGTTAAAAATTCAACTCGTTGGTTAAATATTTAACTGGTTTGTTAAAAATTCGCATATTCCAATTGAAAGATCAACTGCTTGGCTTCGAATTCATCTCTGTTGGTTTAAAATTATCTTTTTCGATAACAAAATTGCTATTTAAGTTTCATAATTCAACTTTTTCTAGAAAGTTTGTTCTATTAGATTGAAAATTCATCTTTGATAGTAGAAAAGTCATAATTTTTTGGTCAAAAATTCATTTTTCTTGGTTTGAAATTAACTTTTTTTTATAAATTCAACTGTCTTGTAAAAAATTCGTCTTTCTGGTTCGAAAATTCAACTACTATGTTGGAAATTCATCTCTCCTTATTAAAAGTGTAACTATTTGGTTGTAAATTAAATTGTTTTGCTTAAAATTAATTTTGTTGCAACATTCAATAATTTGGTTGAAAAGTTCATCTTTATTGGCTAAAAATTATATTTTTCGTTGAAAATTTACTGTTTCAGTTTGATCATTTAACTGTTATCTGAAAATTTTTTATTTTTTACTTTGCAAATTCAACTGTTTTTTAACTTGTTTTACAAAATGAAATAAAATAAAAAATAAAAATTTCTGGTCGAAAATTCAACTGTTTTTTTTTCAAGATTCGGCTTTTTGGATAAATAATTTGCCATTTAGGATTGAAAATTCATCTTTTATTCATTTTCGGTATAAAGTTAATTATTTTCATTTGAAAAGTCTACTATTATATTTTTGGTTTATAATTCATCTCTTTTGGTTGAAAATTTAATAATTTCGTTAAAAATTGAATGATTTTGTAATAAGTTCATCTTTTTTTCTCGACAATTCAACTGTTTTGCTAAACATTTATCATTTTGGATAGAAATTTTGCCCTCTTGGATTGAAAATTAACCTTTTATGATTAAAAAATCATTCTTTTTGGTTGCAAATTCATATTTCTTGGTTGAAAATTATCTTTTTTTTTGTTGAAAATACAACTGTCTTCTAAAAAATTCTTCTTTTTGCCTCAAAAATGCAACTATTTAGTTAAAAATGCAACTACTTTTTTGACTATTCGTTTTTTTTTTCAAGTTTAACTATTTGGTTGTAAATGCCACTGTTTGGTTAAAAATTAATATTCTTTGAATATTTAGCTATTATTATTTGAGCTAAGATAAAAGATATTTTATTTGAGCGCTATCAATTTTTAAATCCTTTGAATGTGCATATTAATCGCTTCAATGGACCTGAGGATCCGGAATCTACAAAATTTAATTACGGAAAAACGCTTCCAAATTTATAAATTTAATTAACGCCCTGAGAATTTTGAACGAAGAGAATCATTCAAAACGCTGGTTTAATTAATTCCGCATAACTAGAAAAATTCTGCATTTCACTCGAGATAATCTCAATTAATCCTTTTTCCTGTTTTTTTTTTCAATTTAAATTCAAATTCTCTTCAAAAATTTACTACACTCAAAACTTTGTTTTTTATTCTCTCCATAGAGTTTTTTTTTATCCGAATTTAAATTTTTAGTTTAGGTCGAATTATCCCAATTAGGCCACAATAAATCGAAAGTCGTTTTATTTTGCTGTAAACTAAACTTTTTAATATCTCTCATAACCGAAAAGATTTGCCCAGATTTTGGTCAAAAAAAATTTGACAACCAAATTCATTAACAATGGAAATTGTATGTTCCAACGTACATTGCAAAAAAACTTTTTTCCAAATGTAAAAAAAGTGAATTTGTTTGAAAGAGTACTAATTCTTTATAAACAATTCGCACAAAATAAACTTTATCAAAAGAAATAGTAATTAATATGCATAGATATAAATAATAAATAGACAAATATACAATGCTATACTATATAGGTCGCTTTTTTGTCTCCGGGAAATTCCTTTTTGTGTGCCTCCGTTATTTAGCAGCCATTTATTAAAATAAAAATAATAACCTCCGCGTCACACAGGCAGATTTTGTTACTTTTTTATTTCTGCAGTATTCATGCAGAAAAAATATAAGTGGGAAGGGTGCAAAAAATAAATGGCGAGGTTGGCAAATCAACGACGTGTAGCAATAACAGTCGAGTTTCGCAACGTATTCTACACGGTTGGGCGAACATCGGGATTTTCATTTTGGGTTGGATTTTAATAACATTAGCGTAACGAGCTGTCACGGACTGAAATCTCTCCCGGTCTCTGTCATTCCCTTGACAGGAAAAAAGAATGGCTTTTGTTCTCAAGCTTCGGGCTTAAATTGAGAAACAAATAAAAGAGGAGGAAAAATAACACGAATAACGTGAAATAAAATACAATACATTAATTTTAGGCATTTTTTTAGTGATATAATTATCCAATTATTAAAAAATGCACTGGCTATTTTCGAATCATATCTCAAAACTATCTCAAAACTGTCTCGAAACTATTTTGAAACTGTCTCAAAACTATCTCGAAACTGTCACGAAACTGTCCCGAAACTATCTCGAAAGTGTCTCGAAACGATCTTCAACCCGCCTTGAAACTATCTCGAAACCGCCTCGAAACTATCTCGAAACCGTCTCGAAACTATCTCGAAACCATCTCGAAACTATCTCGAAACCACCTCGAAACTGTCTCGAAGCCGTCTCGAAAGTACCTCGAAACCACCTCGAAACTGTCTCGAAGCCGTCTCGAAAGTACCTCGAAACCACCTCGAAACTGCCTCGAAACCGTCTCGAAACTATCTTGAAACCGTCTCGAAATCGTCTCGAAACTATCTCGAAACCGTCTCGAAATCATCTTGGAACAACTCGAAATCGCCTCGAAACTATCTCGAAACCGTCTCGAAACCATCTCGAAACTATCTCGGAACCACCTCGAAACTGTCTCGAAACCTTCTCGAAACTATCTTGAAACTGTGTCGGAACCATCTCGAAACTATCTCGAAACTATCTCGAAACCGTCTCGAAACTATCTCGAGACTGTCTCGAAACTATCTTGAAACCGTCTCGAAATCGTCTCGAAACTATCTCGAAACCTTCACGACACTATCTAGAAACCGTCTCGTAACCACCTCGAAACTATCTCGAAACCACCTCGAAACTGTCTCGAAACCGTCTCGAAACCACCTCGAAACTATCTCGAAACCACCTCGAAACTGTCTCGAAACCGTCTCGAAACTATCTTGAAGCCGTCTTGAAATCGTCTCGTAACTATCTCGAAACAATCTCGAAACTATCTCGAAACTATTGTTGCCGAAAAATTCGTGTTCGGAATTGGATAGAGCTTTTATTTTTTTTGTAGTTTGAAAAAAGTTTTTTTTTAATGCTTATAAATTTATGACGTTGGCTTAGCTACGGAAAATATGAGTTTTATAAACTCGATTAAAATTAAAAACTACATTTTCATTATTTAAACTGAACTATAAACTTTATACACTATACTATGTTAAAAATTAAATATTTTAGCATATTAGCGATAAAATATTCTCATGTTTTATAGATTTTTAAAACTAGAAACATTCAACTCAGGAGTTTTTGATAATATTTTTAAATAAAAAATCAGTTTAAATTTTTTCGAGAATTTTCAAAAAGTTTTTCTAGTTTCTTGAAGCCTTTTAAACTTCTTAAAAATCTTCGAAATATTTGTCGAAATATTGAAAAATTAAAATTTTGCTTAAAACTTTTGGAAATCTTTTCAAATTTTGAATTATTTTTTTCACTTTCACTTTCACTTTCACTTTCCCATTATTTTTTGAAATTTCAGAAGATAATTTAAATTTTTTTGAAAACTTTGTCAATTTTCTTTTATAATTTATTATAAATTTATATAATTTTTTTCGCTCAAAATTTATTTTCAAAATGGAAAAGTCAGTTTATATTTTTCCAGAAATTTTGAGAAATTTTTTTTTTTTTATCTTGAAACCTTGAAAATGGAACATTTTGCTTAAAACTTTTGGAAATCTTTTCAAATTTCAAATCATTTTCTTAAACATTTCTAAAACTTATAAACCTCCTAAATATCTTTTCAAATTATTCAAATTTTTCCAACATTTTAGTTAAAATTCTGAAAAATTGCCTAAAAGTCTTTGCAATCTTGTCAATTGATAGATTTTGCATTAAAATCTTTCCCATTATTTTTTGAAATTTCAGAAAATGATAAAAATTTTTTTGAAATCTTTGTCAATTTTCTCCTGAAATTGATTTTGAAATAAAAAGTCAGTTTACATTTTTCCAGAAATTTTAAGAAATTTTTTGAAATTCTAAAAAAGCTTCTTGATTATCGAAAAAAAAAATTTTAAATACTTTGAAAATAATGGATCTCATTTCAAAGACAAATCTAGGTCACATTTTGTCCAGCAGAGTTATAGTTGCAAAATAGGTCAAGTAGAATTCATGAATTTGTGCCTTTGAATTAATTAAATGGGAAAATTTATTATAGAAATGACTATAAACTTAAGGTTATAAAACACATATTTTAAAAAGTTACATTCAGAAAAAATAGTTTTCTGACTGGAAGATATCCATAAATTGAAAACTTTGTAAAAACCATAATTTATTAATAATGATGAAGCGGCATTTTTGAAACATCAAAACAATGTTTAAATAAATAAATTATTTTTTTATTTAAACAAAAATAAAGCTGCATTATTGACGGAAATTACATTTTATCTCGAAAAAAATTAGCATAGCTACAGAAAAAAAATTCCTGATTTTGGTCACGATCAGGTTTACCCAGAGCTCTGTGCAACTTTTCCGGAAAAATTTTCCTCGTCACTTTTTATTTCTTTATTCAAAAAACAAAGACGAGATTTTTTTGAATTGCATGGACAGTTTTTATTCTTAGTAATTTTGATTCAAAATATGGTAATTGTTAAATTTTCCGAGTTTTGTAGTGAATGGTTTAGAATCTTTTTGGAAAATATTCTTTTCAGCCCAAAAGTAAAATATCAGTTGGAAGAGACCAAAAAACAATTTTATTTTTATCAAAAAATACAAAAATTAACAAATTTTTGTTTAAAAAAATAATTAATTGGTTTCATCTTTTCTGTTTTTCAACGCAATGCTATTAACAATGTGAATGTAATGTATGCATTGAATTCCTAAAAAAATTTATATTTATTAATAATTTTTGAAAATGCTTACAAATTTGAGGTAATCATATATGTTTTTATTAATTTTGGAAATAATGTTATTAAACTTTTATCAATATTGCAAAAAATATTTTTTTTTCATTGAAACATTCTGTTATGTTTAAAAACGCAGATCTAATTAAGAAAACCTTGGAAAATAATTGTTTGCATAAATTTTAATAATTTTTTAGTGGCTTCAATATTTACCGGTTTTAAATTGCAGGGTTGCTTTCCAAAAAAATAAATTTTTTTCTTTCAATCGTCGTAAATTTTAACCTAATTGATATATTAAAATTTTTTTTGCTGGAAAATAAAAAAATGGCTTCGGTTTCTTTGAAAATATTAAAAGTCAATTTCTTCAAAAAACCCCTCTTTTTTTGCTCAAATTTTTTCAATGCATTACTACTCAAATTAGAAAGAAACCTTGTAAGTTTCATGCGGGCAAAACTATTTTTCTCTCCTAGAGAATTTTTTTTTTCGAAAAATTGAACTTCCGCATTTTTATTACAAAAGACAGTTTCGACAAAATTCCAGGAAAAAATTTTATCTGATTTTGAAAATTTCTACAAAAAATACATCTGAAGGAGATGGTAAATTTAAATGTAATAGAAAACCCCACTTTCTTAATTTTATAATTTTTTAATTCGTGTTCATATGATGAAGATATTTTCTAAGTTTTATACAGGATAAATAATTTTTGTGGCTAGGAGAATTTTTTTTTTTTGAAAAAATTAATTTGTGTAATTTTTCTTGCAGATTTCGAAAGAAAACAACTAATCTCACCAGAGTAAGGAAAGAACACTTGAATTTCTTTCCCAGGTGAAAAGTTATGAAGGTTTGAAGGAAAAATTTGTATTTTTTTTTTCAAAAAAAACTTAAAATTTTAAATATTCATAACTTCCCGACGATGATTTTTTCTTGAAATGGCAAAAATCATTTAAAATTTTGAGCAAAATAGCATTTATAAGTAGTAGTGTAGTATTAATTTTTTTTGTGTTTTCGGTCAAAATACCAAACTTTTTGGTCTTCCCTCACTGATAATAATTTACTTTTGGACTCGAAAGAAGATTATCAAAAAGTTTAAAACCATTTACTCAAAAATTAGGATCTGAAATTTGATAACCAACGGTTATTTCGTACAAATAAAATTTTGAACATGAAAAAAAATTGGCCTTAGCGCGGATTTGAACCGGGAACGCAACTATGTATGAGTGGAGCGTTGACCAATTACGCCACAAAAGCCGGAGCAGATCTGTTCTGGTTCTTCGAACCTACTTTTATAGGAGAATACTATATTCATTTCTCCACTGTGACAATTTTACATCTCAATCATTTTTGGAAGATGTTATTGCCATTTTAGAGCATATTACGGTCTGATTTTTTTTTAGTTTTTCAATAAAATATATTTCGATGTTTAGCTATGGTTTGAGAGACATAATTTTTTGAAGAACAAGAACAGATATGCTAAGGCCTCGATGGCATCTTTTGTTAACGCTCTACTCATGTATAGTGGAGTTCCTGGTTCAAATCCGGACTGAGGCCAATTTTTTTCTTGTTCTTCAAAAAATCACTTGTCTGAAAAAGACGTAAAACATCAAAATTTAATTAATCAATATTTAGAAACTCAGAAATTAACATGCTTTAACCCTCATATGCATGGTAGGATATTTAATATCCCACCAATATTATCATCATATTTATAATATTTCAAGTTGTTTTTTCTCGATTTTGGTGATTCTTTCTGTAAATTCACTATAACAACATGCTAGAGAATTAAAAATTGCAATCCGTTATCTGAAATTTCTGATGAATTTGATAATATTAATAAACAAATACCAAAAAAGTCACTTTTTTCAAGAAAAATTCGTTATTTCCAAAAGTTTTTGTTGTATTTACATAAAACTTGTTATATTTAGGTCTTAAGGGCCACTCTCTTCAAATCTGTCATCAGATGTATAAAATTCGATATGACGGATCCAATATGGTGGATCAATTTTTTGAAATTAACTCTGATTGTAACTGTAGATTTAGTATTGTAATATAATTATTATATAGAGTTTTTTGGGGTTGCTGATTACAAATTTGCTATCAGACTTCTGAAATTGAAGATGTCTGATTCAATATGACGGAAGGAGTTTCAAAAAATTAATGGCTTTTCATAAAACATGGCATCTATAGGTTTTTTGGGTTCCTGATAACAAATCTGAAGTCGGTTTTCAGAAATTCATAATGGAGGAAACATTATGGCGAATAAAACTGGTAAATTATCAAAGATGCAACTTTTATACTAAATTGCATTTTCCATAGCCAAATTGAAATCGAAGTTTCTTATTTTAACCTAAATTTTAAAATTAATAACCCCGAAAAATCCTAGATGCCAACTTTCATGAAAATCTAATGTTTTTTGGAAAACTCGTCCACCGTATTGGATGCGTCATTTTTAATTTTTTTCAATTTTGGCTCTGGATTCGTATACAGCGACCCCCAAATCACCTGAGTAACAAGTTTAATGATAATCCAACAATTTTTTCAATATTTGTCCAGCATGTTGGAACTGCCATTTTGAATTTTTGAAATCTGATTTCAGATTCGTTGCCAGAGACACCAGAAACCCCGAGATGCCAAGATTCATGAAAATTTATTAATTTTTTGAAAAATCGTCCGCCATATTGGATCCGTAATTTTGTATTTTCAAAATCTGACATCATATTCGTCATCAGGTACCCAAAAAAAAACAGATTCCAAGTTTAATTAAAATCCATTAGTTTTTTTAAAATTCGTTAGCCATATTGAATTTTCTAAATCTGACTTAGGATTCGTTATCAGAGACCCCAAAACCCCCCAGATGCAAAGTTTTATGAAGATTTATTAATTTTTTGAAAACTTGTCTGCCATATTGGGTCCGCAATTTCGAATTTTTAAAAACTGGCTTTAGATTCGAGATGAGAATCCCCAAAAGAACCCAGATGTCCAGTTTCATGAAAATCCATTAATCTTTTTGATTGCCCGCCATATTGAATCTGCCATTTTGAATTTTTCAAGTCTGACATCACATTCGTTATCAGATACCCCAAAACCCCCAGATGTGAAATTCGATGAAAATCCATTTTTTTTAAAACGTACGCCATTTTTAATTTTCAAAAACTGACTTCAGATTCATGATCAGAAACCCCAAAACCCCGAGATGCAAAGTTTTATGAAGATTCATTAATTTTTTGAAAACTTGTCCACCATATTGGATCCGCCATTTCGAATTTTCAAAAACTGACTTCAGATTCGAGATCAGAATCCCCAAAAGAATCAAGATGCCCAGTTTAATGAAAATACATTAATTTTTTTGATTGCCCGCCATATTGGATCCGCCATGTTCAATTTTTCAAATCTGACACCACATTCATTATCGGATACCCCAAAACCCCCAGATGTGAAATTTCATGAAAATCCATTTTTTTAACTTGTACGCCATTTTGAATTTTTTTAAACTGACTTCAGATTCGTGATCAGAGACCCCAAAAACGCTCAGATGCCAAGTTTCACGAGAATCCATTATTTGTTTGAAAACTTTTTCGCCATATTTGATCCGCCATTTAGAATTTTTAAAAACTGACCTCAGATTTGTGATAAGAATCCCCCAAAAAGAAACCCAGATGACAAGTTTAATGAAAATCCATTATTTATTTGAAAACTCTTTTGCCATATTGGATCCGCCATTTCGAATTTTCAAAAATTGACTTCCGATTCGTGATCAGAATCCCTAAAACCCCCCAGATGTCAAATTTCATGAAAATCCATTAGTTTTTTGAAAACTCGTCTGCCATATTGGATCCGCTATTTTGAATTTTTTAAGTCTGACTTAGGATTCGTTATCAGAGACCCCGAACAACCCCCAGATGTGAAATTTTATGAAAATACATTTTTTTAAACCGTACGCAATTTAGAATTTAAAAAAGCGACTTCAGATTCGTTCTCGGAATCCCCCCAAAAAAACCCAGTTGCCAAGTTTCATGAAAATCCATTAATCCTTTGAAAACTCATGCGCCATATTGGATCAGCCATTTTGAACTTTAAAAATCTGACATCATATTTGCTATCCGATACCCCAAAGACCCCCAGATGTCAAATTTCATGAAAATCCATTAGTTTTTTGAAAACTCGTCTGCCATATTGGATCCGCTATTCTGAATTTTTTGAATCTCACTTAGGATTCGTTATCAGAGACCCCGAAACCCCCCCAGATGCCAAATTTCATTAAAATCCATTATTTTTTTGAAAACTCCTTCGCCATATTGGATCCGCCATTTTGAATTTTCAAAAACTGACTTCAGATTCGTTCTCGGAATCCCCCCGAAAAAAACCCAGATGCCAAGTTTCATGAAAATCCATCAATCTTTCGAAAACTCGTGCGCCATATTGGATCAGCCATTTTGAACTTCCCAAATCTGACATCATATTTGTTATCAGATACCCCAAAGACCCCCAGATGTCAAATTTCATGAAAATCCATTAGTTTTTTTCTAAACTCGTCGGCCATATTGGATCCGCTATTTTGAATTTTTTGAATCTCACTTAGGATTCGTCATCAGAGACCCCGAAACCCCCCAGATGCCAAATTTCATGAAAATCCATTATTTTTTTGAAAACTCTACCGCCATATTGGATCCACATTTCGAATTTTCAAAAACTGACTCCATATTCGTGCACAGAATCCCAAAAAAACTCCAGATGCGAAATTTCATGAAAATCCATTTCTTTAACTCGTATGCTATTTTGAATTTTCCAAAACTGACTTCAGATTCGTGATCAGAGACCTCAAAACCCCCCAGAAGCCACGTTTTATAAAGATCCATTATTTTTTTGAAAACTCTTCTGCCATATTGGATCCGCCATTTCGAATTTTCAAAAACTGACTTCAGATTCGTGCACAGAATCCCCAAAAAACTTCAGATGTCAAGTCAAATGAAAATCCATTAATTCTTTGGAAACTCGGCCGCCATATTGGATCCGTCATTTTTAATTTTTCAAATCTGACTTAGGATTCGTTATCAGAGACACCAAACCCCCCTGATGCTTTGTTTCATGAGGATCCGTTATTTTTTTGAAAACTCTTCCGCTATATTGGATCCGCTATTTTGAATTTTCAAAATCTGACATCATATTTGTTATCAGATACCCCAAAACCCCCTAGATGCCAAATTTCATGTCAATCCGTTATTTTTTTTAAAACTCGTCCGCCATATTGGATCCGTCATTTTGAATTTTTAAAATCTTACATCATATTCGTTATCAGACACATCAAAAACCCACACATGTCAAATTTCATGAAAATCCATTAGTTTTTTTTTAAACTCGTCTGTCATCTTGGATCCGCCATTTTGAATTTTTTAAATCTGACTGAGGATTCGTTATCAAAGACCCCGAAAACCCCCAGATGTGAAATTTAATGAGAATCCATTTTTTAACTCGTGCGCCATTTTGAATTTTT